>PVHX01011172.1:0-65762 GCA_004024805.1 Geosciurus inauris
GCAGAGTGGACTGTCTAGGCCGCCATCTTGGAACCACCCCCCATCCCAAAGTTCTTGAATGTTCTGTTCATGGCTTCTTACCGTCTTCACTGTGTGGTCAACTCTATTCTCAAGGTTAAATATTTTGTCTTCAGTATCTGAGGTTCTGTCTTCCAAGTGGTCTAATCTGCTGGTGATGCTTTCTATTGAGTTTTTAATTTGGTTCATTGTTTCCTTCATTCAAGGATTTCTGTCTGGTTCCTTTTCAGATTCGGTATCTCCTTATTGAAGTGATCTTTTACTTCCTGTATTTGTCTATGTATCTCTTTATCAAAGTGATCTTTTACTCCCTGTATCTATGTATCTCTTTATCGAAATGGTCTTTTGCTAACTGGGCTTGCTCTCCTATATCATTCTTTAAGTCACAGAGCATTGTAATTATATACATCCTGAATTTCTGTTCTGTCATTTCTTCTGCCATACTGACCATTGATTCTAATATTGTGTTATCTTGGTTTGTTTGAATCACTTTCTTCCCTTGTTTTTTCATGTTGATTGCGTGTCTTTCCTTCTAGCACTGCTGATCCAAGTTGTTACAGTTTTTACTCCTATACGGGTATAGTTTTCCTGCAGGGTTTCAATACCTCTCTTTTAAGGGGGAGACCAATATTGATTGATCTCAATATAAGCAATATGTAGTTTCAAACCAAGTAGTTCCTAATATCTCCCAAATACATTTACAGTTTAGTCACGATATATATCAATTATGGGTTCCTTTACAACCTATTATGTAAACAATAAGTTTGCACAAGGGTCTATAGTTTCTGTTGGTGGCCTAAGGAAGCTTGAGGGTGGGGTGTAGGATAGAATGTTGGGGTAGTAGGAAGTGAGGATATGGTTATTAGATCTTAGAAAGCATGAAAAAGGAATCCAAGAGAAGTTGACTATTACTAGAAAGAGTGACTGAGAGTTGGGGAAGACCAGTAAGGAAAAAGAAAAGAGAGCACAGTGAGGAGGGATGCCAGCAAGAAAAATAAAACATATGCAAGTGGGGGTTACAAAACTATATACTACCACTCTAGTATACAGTTCATAAATCCCAATTTACCATGTCCCACTGTATAACAAATACTTGGTTTCACACTGTTGGGGATTAGAGGGTAGGAAAAGAGAGAGAAAAGAGGGAAGGAAAAAGAAAGAAAAGAAAGAAGAAAAGAGCAGTGAAATAAAACAAAAAGATTAAACAATAGAAACATTAGGAGAAAAAGATAAAGGATAAAATAAAAAATAAGAATAAAAGAAAAGTTTTTTTAAAAGTCTCAATGTAAATAAACAGGTATGGTTCCTTTCACCTCCAGTAGGTGGCGTTGTCCGTTGCTTGCTGGACTTTTCCGCTGGTGTCCTGGGTGTGGGTTTCACAGCAGGGTGTAACTCTGGGCCAGGCCACTGGTGGAATCGCCGCCAATTCACGGTGTTCTGTGTTGATTTCAGTTTGTTTCCAGGGGCTGTCCCACGCCCCCTCATGTAGAAGCAGGCCCTTCCTGGGCCAAACCCTGGGATGGGACTCCAAGCCGCCAACAGCGAGCGGAGCTGCTGGCAGAGGAGCTCTGCCGCCTTTTGCTGCTGAAGTCATGCTGCTTGTGGCAATCACTGTTGCCTGGTGGCCCTGTGTACACGCGTGAGTGAAATTCCTGCGGAGGTAGCTATAGGATGATGAATCACCAGAAGCTGGCTGGGAGATGGTATTTCCACAACTTCAATCTCCGGTTCTGGAGAGACTGATGGGGCGTCCGTCTAGGTCGCCATCTTGGAACCGCCCCTGCATTTATTTTTGTATGTGTATCTGTGTCACCCCCTTCTGCTAAATTTTTAAATTCATTGAAGGGAGAAATCATACCTTTCTCCTCTTATATTTCCCATAGCATCTAGCAAAATATCTTGCACATGGAAAATACTGTGTTATATAAAAACACACATGTATTATAATATGCAAATAAATGGAATTTTCATATTAGACCCTATATTTTCTAATGATTATGTAATATTTAACAATAGAAACAAATTCATTGTGTTATATTCACCATCTCCTAGTCTCTCTCCAGATTTTCAGTATTATTACTTACACCACAAATGCTTCATGAAAATGTCAGCCATTGAACTAGGAACCCATTTAATCAACCCAGAAAGCCTGCATGCATCATTAACCCCACTTCATGGAAGGCAGAAGACTGCACAAAGATATTTACCAAGTATAGCACCCAGTCAGAGTGCACAGTTCTTATTTCTGAACTAACTTTTTCTTTAATATTAGCTTAGCAACCTTGACTAAGTTAGGATATTCTGATTTAGGAAACAAATTAAAACAATCAGAAAGAATTTCATCATTCTTAGATCAGCTAGCTCATAAAAAGTAACCTTTAAGAATTTTAAATGTAAAGTAGATTTTCCAATAAGGTTCCATATTAATGAATGGAAAACACTGAGATTCCATTTTTTCCTTTGGAGGAGGAGAGCTTATATAGAACTCTGGATGTTTGCATCTGAAAAAGTAAATCAATCCATTAGATTCTGGATCCATCATTCAAATAAATGTGGTATGTGCTATTTTAAAAGGGATATTTATTTGATAAATAGCAATGAAAGATTCCCTTTCCTGTATAATAGAGATGGAAACATTTGCTCTAAAAGATAGTTTTTAAATTTTTACTTTACTATAGTTTCTTGTAATTGAAACGTGTGTAATCATTCTATTTTTTACTTTTTCCACATAAAAAGTATGGAAACTTTACAAATTAGATGGTAGTAAAATATGAATTAAAATGTACTCCAGGAAAAAACTTTATTTTCCTTGTGTACTGTACTAATTCCACTTCCAAAGTTCCAATTATTTGGAATAGTCCATAGCATTTCCTGCTCTGATAATCATTCACAAGATCTGGGAACTAAGGGTGCCAAGTATAAATTTGACAAAGAATCTTTCCTAGAACTTGAAAAACACATATTCCATATAATAAAAAGAGACACAACTGGAAAGATTGAGGTCAATTCACAAGATAGAGCTTACAAGTTCTAGATAACTTTAAAAGAATGGGACAACATATTGTTTCATTTAAGCAACAAGTAGATGATCTCTCTTTCAATGTTTCTGATATAACTGATTTTCTTCATTTGGAAAGTGCATAATGGTTATTAACCTAAACTACATAGAAACTGACATATACACTGTTGGAATTCCTCTTTTTAAAATATTTGATTAATTATGTAACTCAAAACATACGCATTTATTATGTTTACCTTGGTAACCATCTACACACCTCTATTTCTTCCTTAACATGTGGATCTGGAAGCATGTTATTTCTTTCAAGAAGAAATATCCATCCAGAAGCAGAATGTTTTAACCTAAGAGAAGCTGCAAACTTGCATAAAGCATAACTTTAAAACATAAGCTTTCTGTTTCTAGTATTTGTATAGCTAATCTTATGACCTGAATGAATAGCTCTTCTGTTTTCTATTGTAATATTAAGGAATCTTGTGTGGCTTAAGCTAGGGTCACCTTTATAGGACTGAGCTCATCAACCTCTTGAATCATCTGCCTTTTCTCACAATTTGATGTATGGCAAAAGTATCATCTAATACTGACCTGACAGGAAAAAGGAATCACAAGAAGATGCATAAAAGGATAGGTTTGAAAAATGGAAGGGGAAATCCCTCCCACTGTCTTAGAGAATGTTTTAAAGATAATTGCGAGCCCCCACCAGAAAGAATTCACTAGTTCCATGAATGTCTACTCAGCCACTCCATTTCACCATACTACTCTGACATTACCCATTAATACATTTTATGGCACACTTTGTCCTAGGTAATATTCCTGCAGGTGCTAAGTATAAAGGAATCCTCATCTAAACCTCTCCTCTATAACACCTCCTTAGGGTATTCTACTCCTGCTCCTTGACTGCCAAACACTATGTTATTTGGGCATTTCTGATCTCACATGGCATGCATAATTCTTTCTTATTCAGATCTGATTACAATTTCTGTTCATATCTTGAATGTAAGGTATAACCACAGATGTCTCATCTCCTCTTCATAAGTTCAGTTACAGTGTCCTTAGTGGAAACAAAAACTATTCCCCTGTCAAATTCACATTACCTCAAAATTTAGACATTCACCTAGTTTTCTAAGCAGATATTTGTTGACTGGGATGAGTGGAAGGAAGAAAGGACAACAGAGATGATTGACTAGGTATGTCCAAGTCAAGGCCACAGGGAAGACTATGAAAATATTTGAACCAGGATAGAGATGTAAACATCAAATCACAATGCAGTACTAGATTCAAAAACAAAACCTAAGAAATACACATAGACTAAAGCAGAGATCTCCAGAACACCCTAAATTTGACTGTTAGGGGCAATGGCAGCTAATTCACATCAGTTCTGCATTCCATATGCTGTCATTCATGCAGATCATCTATGAGTTCTCCCAGAGATGCAGGTGTCTTTACTTAGCTAGAATTCACCATAAAGAAATTGTTTGGTATTCTGATATTATCCACTCTCCTCACATTTCTTGCTTATGAAAGTCAACTTTCTATGTTGTTATTTCAACTAGCTAAGGTTCTTGCTTCCCAGATTTGCTGTTGGAAACTATAAGGCTAGTTCCTTTTCCTTCAGAAAATCACCCAAAAACAACTAGGAGAACAAGAAACAGAAAGCTAAGCTCTATTTTTAATAAAATTCAGAGATATTTATAATCTCAAAACATAATGCATGAGGATGAAGTGTGGAAAGACACCCATAGAGGAACTATTTAGCAAAAGATCTCAAAGTTGTCAAAGCCTAGGTCACCAAGGCTGGTATGATGACCTGTGACAGTGTGTAGGGTGGATTGAGGAAGAGCAAGGAAAGTAGGAGTGATTATTCATACATACCATATTTTGGTAACTGTCAGGAAGAGGTAGGGCAGAGAAGAGTACATTAATAGTGGATAGTATTAATGAATAGTGTTGTGGCTGCTAGTCTTAGGTGATTGGAGGAAAATGAAATCTAAAAGAATTTACCCACATGACCTTGTGTTATAAATAATTTTACTTTAATGGAATTTTTCCACAAGCCTGGAAATTTTCCTAACCAACCTCTCTTTTACATAAACCTTCTGTAATATATGGTGCAAGAAGAACTCTATTTATTCTCTATTCAAGAATGAGTGAATAAACAAAAAAGGAGCAATGGGATAAACCTCACCAAAATACCACTAGAGAGAGAGAGAGAGAGACACGGGCTGAGATGTAAGATGAGAAGGAGTGAGGAAGGAGGAAGACAGTCGCAGGGTGGGGAAAGAACTAAAATAACTAGAAAAACAAATGGCAAAATAAATTTAAGAAAAATATTTTTGCAGAGCAGATTTTAAAAACTTCAAAATCTAATTAACTAATTACTTCTATAAAACAGGAGCATATAGCAAAAATGGAAAAGTTCAAGCAAGACAATTCTATCCAAATCCCAATGATAATTTTTGCAAAATTAGAAAAATCTATCCTGAAATTCATATAGAATATCAAGAAACCTTGATTAGACAAAACAGTATTGAAAAAGAAGATCAAATTTTGATGTCTCCCACTTCCTGATTTCAAAATTTATCATAAAGCTATGGTAATTGAAACACTATGGTACTGGTACAAAGACAGACATATAGACCAATGTAATTGAATAGAAAGTCCAGAAATAAATCCTTACATATATGATGAAATGATTTTTGACCATTGTTCCAAGACCATTCGGTGAAAAAAAGACATCTTCATGAAGTGGCATTGGGAAAATGGGTATCCACATACAAAATAATGAAGTTGGACCTTAACCTTACATCATATATGAAAAATAAAATGAGTCAAAGACCTAAATATAAGAAATAAAACTTTTCAAAGTATACCAGAGAAAAGTTTGGCCATTATTTGTTATACATTATACCAAAAGTATAGACAAAAGAAAAAGCAGGTGTGACTACATTAAAATTAAATAATTTTGTGCACCAAATAACACAATTGACAATGTGAAGAAGAAAAAAAAACAAAACATGTTTTAATAGGCTTTTTCATGGCTGTAACTAAAAATTCTGACCAGAACAATTGTAAAGGAGGAAATGTTTATTTAGGGGCTCGCAGTTTCAGAGGTCTCAATCCATAGAGAGTAGGCTCCATTCCTCAGGGCTCAAAGTGAGGCAGAACAACATGGCGAAAGAGTGTGGCAGAGGGAAGCAGCTCACATGGTGATCAGCAAGCAGAGAGGCTCCGCTTGTCAGACACAAATATATACCCGAAGGCCATGCCCCCAATGAACCACTTCCTCCAGCCATACCCTCCTGCCTCCAGTTACCACTCAGTTAATCTCATCGGGGATTAATTCACAGATTAGGTTAAAGCTATAACTCAATCACTTCTCCTCCAAACCTTCTTGCATTGTCTCACATGTGAGCTTTTGGGAGAAACCACATCTAAACCATAACAACACATATATTAGGAAAAAATATTTACCAATCAGAACATAAATATCTCTTACAGCTCAGTAATACAAAAATAAAGAACCCAATATAAGAATGGATACTTGAATTGACATTTCTTCGAAGAAAAGATATGAATAGCCAATAAGCACATGAAAAGATATTCAACATCACTAGTCATTAAGAAATCCAAATCAAAACCACAATGAGATATCACTTCACATTATTGTTTGGATGTGAGGTGCTCCCCAAAAGCTCATTTGTAAGACAATGCCAGAGAGTTCTGAGGGGAAATTATTGGGTTGTGAGAGCTTTAACCAAATCAGTGAATTAACCACCTGATGGAATTAAGTGGTAATTGAAGGCAGGTGGGGTATGGCTGGAAGAGGTAGGGAATTGGGGGTGTGGCTTTGTGGTATATATTTGTATCTGACAAGTGGAGATCTCCTTCTCTCTCTGCTTTCTGATCATCATGTGAGCTGCTTCCCTCTACCATACTCTTCCACCATGATGTTCAGCCTCACCTCAAGCCCTTAGGAATGAAGCCTACCGTCTATGGATTGACACCTCTGAAACCGTGAGCCCCCAAATAAACTATGTTTCCTACAGTTGTGCTGGTGGGGTCTTTCAGTTGCATCAGCAAAAAAGATGACTAAATTACTTCACAACCACTTGGATGGCTTTTATCAAAATTACAAAAAATAAGAAATGTAGGCAAGGATATGAAGAAATTGAAAAAATTTTATACTGCAGGTAGGAGTGTAAAATAGTGACAATATTACTGTGAAAGGATGATGGTGTCTCAAAAACTTAAATAAAAACTTATCATATGTTCAAGCAATCTCTTCTAGAACATACCCAAACTAATTGAAAGCGGGTACTTGAACAGTTATCTGTATATTCATGTTCATAGCAGTATTATTCATAGTAACCAAAAGGTGGAAGCCGTTCAAGTGTACATTGTGAATTAAATGGATAAATAAAATATGGTATATGTATTCAATGGAATTTCATTCAGCCTTTAACAAAAGGAATTTTTAAAATTATTTATTAGTTCATTTTAATTACACCTAATATTACAGTTCATTTTGACATAATTATACAAGCATGGAATATAATTTGTCCTAATTCATTCCCCAGTACTTTCTCTTTCCCTTACCTCTTCCCTCTGCCTGTTCTCTTTCCTCTACTCTATTGATTTTCTATTTATTTAGTTTTTTTTTAATAAATTAGTGCCTTTTGGATATACATAAAGGTGAAATTCACTTTGGTATATTCATATATGTAAATAAGAAAGTTTGCTCAGATTTGTTTCACCATTCTTCCTTTCCAGTCTTTCCTCCCTCCCCCTCAACCTCCTTCCTCTAATCCACTGTATCTCTGCTATTTTCATGGAATACCTCCCTCCTCACCAAAAGGAAAGAAATCCTGGCACATATACAACATGAATGAACCCTGAAACCATTGTAAGTGAAATAAGCAAAATAAGCCAGTAAAATAAGTGAAATAAGCCAGACACAAAGGGACAGACACTATAATTGCACTTACAAGAGGTACCTAGAGACAGGAAGTAGAATGGCTGCTACTTTTTTGTGTGACTAAATCAAAATTAAATACTATTATGCATCGAAGAACACATCAGTGTAAAAAACAATCCCCGTAATGGGAGAAAATATTTACAAACCACATATTCTATATGAGATTAGAATCCAACACATGTAAATAACATTGCAGGAGCAGTGGAGAGGGACAGTGAGGAGTTCTTTAATAGGTATATTTCCCTTGGGGGAGATGAGAAAAGTTCTGGAAATAGCGGTAATGTTTGCACAATAATGTGAATGTACACAATTCCACCAAACTGTACACTTAAAAACATTTAAATGATAAAATTTTTACATTATATATATTTCACCACCATAAAAAGTGACTAGTTACACATGATAGGAAGTTTACTAAAGCACTCTAATTTAAGCCAAAGGAAAATGTGTTATAAGGCAGAAGTGTCTGTCAATGCCAAGGACAAAGTTACAAATGGTACCAGGGCATGGGTCATAAAAAGCAGTGACTAGAACACTGTGGAAAAGCAATTTCTCATCTCTGCCACTGCCTAGTGTCTGCCTCACTCTTTCTCACTTAAGTCCTGCTCTGGGTCCCCTGTTTGGGAGAATGTCAACTGTCTAGAACACCGTGTTCTCAAGAGCTAAATTCGAGAAAGGACATACTGGCCTACATTTTCCAGTCAATAGCAAGGGCAGAGGCATGTGCGAACCTGGCCGCTCCCACTGTAACCTCACATGGGGTGAGAAGTTACCAACAAAGGGAAAACCCCCGGGAGCTGCCCAATAGTGGCATTGATAGCTACTGTGAGCCCTCCCACATACTTAGCTTTTCATCCTTTTAAAATTTCTCTTTTTCTCCTACTGCCACTTTTCCAAGGTTCTTAGGCTCACCAAACTCACTGGTCCACCTAGACGTAGCTTGAGTAAAAGGGCTCTATACTTAGAAGGAATTTACTTGCCATAAACCCTTTTACCAAGAATTCTGTTCCACTCTTTGTGCTTGAAACAAGTCATTTGGCTCTTAATACATGAGTCCTTTGGGGCTGACCCTATTTGCATTTTCACATTAACAAATATTTTAGGGCAGAATTTTTCTCATCCCACAAATTATACCTTGTGGAAATAGTGACATTGGCAAATGAGTTTGGATCAGTTGCAGTGTTTGACAGACAATTCACAAGGATAATTAAATAACTCAAATAATAAGGGCCAGAATTTATAAATTTAAAAGTACACATATATGTCATCATATATAATTTTTATTAAAAATACTAGTCCTTGTGCTATATAAATTCCTTTACCATAATTAAAGAATAAGACTTCAAAGTGGTAAAAATATGTATTATTAAATTAACTTTGAAAAATGGTTTCCATAGAAAAAGAAACTAAAACAATACAAATCGCACAGAGAAGAGTTTGAGCAAATCAAAACCAGATGATAAATGTTGAATACTAAAGAAAGAAAGAATGGCACACAGATGGCTCAGGAACAGAACAGAATCAGCAAAACAAAATTCAGGAACACAGAGATCAAGTCTGAACTGCTCCCAATTTTTCAGGAAATCTAACTGACTGGAAAGATGTTTTTTCGGAATTGCAACACAGCAAATTAGAATGCTGATAAAACTCTGTGATGAACAATGTGAGCACTGGAGTCATAGGGTTGGGCTCAAATCTCATTTTTGTCTCTTAAGAATCTATATAATGTTGGAGAATAACTCAGTAACCCTAAACTCATCTTTAAACAAGACGCAATAATAGTACTTACTCCATTTTGTCAGGTGGATTAAAAAGTAATAAATGTAAAGCATTATGTGAGACATTTAGTTAAGTACCAAATATTTCAATAAATATTAGTCTTATCCTTTGAAAATAATATTGATTCCAATATAGGAAAAGATATGTCAGGTCACTGATACGCTACTGAAGTGATTTTATCATTCAACTCTAGTTTTTCTTCTGGATTGCTTTCCCCCAAACAAAATATGCATCATTTATATCACACCAGAACCCAAGGGATTGTAGATAAATTCTGCACAATTTAATCTTGGGCAATGGAAGCCAGGTGAATGCTATGGGTAGCTAGGGGATGCAGTGCTTGGGAGCACTTGCTCTGGAACCAGCCGGGCAGGATTTGAGATGAGACTCTCCATCTACTATCATTGATATATACTTAACCTCATTTTGCTCACATCTTCATCTGTAATAATGCATTTACCTTGTAAGGCATTGGGAAGAATTGTCTGGAATAAATCTAGTAAAGAACATGGAACAATGCTGGACATGTTGTAGTCAAGCAATCAGTGGGAGCTGCTGCCACAAATGACATGTGGTGGCCATGGAGAGCTGCCATTTTGGAGAAGGATGGGTATTAAAGAGCTTCTGACAATGCTATACAATAATTTTCTTTCCTCAGAGGAACACATAGGGTCAATAATTTATAATTATTAAGCAATTGCAATTGTCCTCAACGTCTTAGTAGTACTTTCCCAGGAAAGCACTGAGAAGAAAATGAAACTCCCAAAATCTCCTGAGAAATGCTCCTTGATATGTCGTGTCTCTTTCATGTCTAACTAGTAATAGAAAGGACTTTGCCATTCTATTTCTAATAATGTACTGAATGAAGAGGACAATGATTTGATGTCACCTACATTTCTTTCCCAAATAAAAGGGGACACACACACACACACACCCCTGAAGCACTCACTTTGTTATACCCTCAAGGCTTGGCTATGGATTGCAAGAAGAGTTCTTCTAGGGGCTGGGATTGTAGCTCAGCGGTAGAGTGCTTGCCTTGCATGCGTGAGGCCCTGGGTTCAATCTTTGGTTCAATCCTCAGCACCACATACAAAGCAATAAAATAAAGATATTTTTTAAAAAAAAGATATGCAAAATGCCCTTTAAAAAAAAGACACAAATACAAAGGTATGTATTAGCAAAAGTGCTGGACTCCTTTAAAAAAAAAAAGAAGAGTTCTTCTGTCTGCTCCTTCGATCAATGAGCCACACAACCTGGGGACCCAGCATCCTTGAAAGAACAATTAATATCTTGGGTGAAAAATAAAGAATCTATATAAAAAATTTTTTTTGACTGCTTTCCATCTTTTGATATTTTGTGATTTTTGTCTCAGTGCAAAGTAAGACCCATCCAAGTGAACAGAAATATCTCTGTTAGGAACAGTGTAAAAGAACTGGACTCAGAGAACCTGAGTTTTAGGCCCAGCCCCAACCTTAACCCAGTGACTTGGAAAAATTACCTAAGTTCTCTGAAGTTGTTTTTGGTTTCCTCACCTGAAAACAGTTGAACAAAGGAGTCAATTCTAAGTTGTTAATAAATATAGAAAAATCCCCTGCTTGACTTTTTCATCCTAGTAATTGAGAGATTTAAAAGAACTTTGTCAGGAGTGCAGCTCTCTGTAGCATTTTATGTGAAAAGAAATCCTCACTGCCCACTCATTGTACTTGTCTCACTTTGGATATCTGATAGAAACCCACACTTTCAGACGGCCATGGACAAAGGTTCTCATGGGAAGGGGGGGCTGGGCCCTGTGACACTGACTGTAACCTTTGACCCCCACATTCAAATTCCTGCTTTCAGGGTCTCATCTATTCATTGCTGCCACTTCCACACTGGGCTCACATAGAGGCATAACTCTCACAACTTTAACTCTTTCTTAAATTTCCTCAATACAGTGAAACAAGACCAAAATGTTTAGAAATCACTGCTAGGAGAAAACAAAAGGAGAAAAAAAAAATCATCAATTAGATAATCAGATTTAGATGGTATAATTTGCTCATCTTCAGCCTCCTCAGTCATCCAGCCTCCATCCATACAGCAGAGGCCATATAAACTCCTCCTAGCGGTTGTTAACACTGGGTAACCAAAACTAAAGCCTTCTGGGATTCTAATAACGTTCATGCTTTGATCTCAGTAGAAGTTATAATGATGTTAGCATCTATAAACCACAAGCATCTGTACAACCAAGATCTCGGTACAGTTGTATATGCATGTTTTGTCTCAGTGCCATGATTTCTTCTTAAAAAGCTATGTAGCCCACAGAAACACGGAGTTAGGAAAAATATGTTTAATAAAATCTCACAGGGAAAATCTTTTGGTTTAAGGTTATAGTTAGCGATTATTGATCAGACTTCATTCTGAGAGGTATGTTTTCTACCAAATGAACAAAGGAATCATCTTCATTCCCATCAACACAAAATGTAAACACAAATAGTATTTCTATGAATTTGGGACAAGCATACATAAATATCTACCTACCTACATACCCTACACACTCACATACACACACATATACACAGAGCAAAATTTAGGCCCATGAGAACACCAATATTCCTTTTTTCTGACTTGACTAAAATAGATACACTTCCTAAAAGAAATACAACCTGAAAACCTTATGCCTGATTAAAAATGAAATGTAACTTTAAAGATACATTAATCCAACTTTGTTTAAGCGCCAAAACAAAAATTGAAAGGTATGCAACAGTGAGGCACAGGCCTAGTCCAGACCAGAAGAGGCCAAATGAAAGATGAGCAGAAAACAGGTAATATAAGTGAGAAAAGTGGTATGAAATGGCACCAACAATGCTCTTCAATACAAGCAGTTCAGGACTTCCAGAAATTTTTTGATAAAACAAAGCACAAATCTAATTTCTATCATGTTTGATTGTGGTTATGCTCTTTGATGTTTTAGGTAACTTTGTGAACACTGTGCATTGTTTTCCTGCTAGAGGCTTAAACACTGACCCCTGATGCTTGTTTTGACTTGATGAGGTTTTAAGTAAAATTTGGTATAATTGGTATAAAATGCTCCACCAGTTTGGTTTTCAATTAAACTCGCATCTACTTTCCAAAAATAAATAAATAAATAAACTCCTCCTGCCTAGGAGCGTGTGTCTAAATGCCCAGTGAAGGAGATGAACTCCCATTCCCCCATTCCCAGCTTCCTGAGGACCCACAGCTTTCCAGATCATGACCTCAGGAATAACTGCCCCTTTTGGGAGATGTTCCCCACCCCCAGGACCATCCCTCCCTCATGAGGACAATCATATCACTACCAAGTGTTCACTTGAGGTAATTAGAGCCCAGAAGGGGCCCTGTGGAAGAGAGGTCCCTTCCCATCCTGTCAATCCAAATAATGGACTTGCCTATTAGAGAATTTCTATACCATCCTCCCAAATGAGAGGGCTCTTCCAATTCTCACAAAATACTTTTATATAGATAAGCTAGTTCATAAAGAAAAGGAACCTGTGGGAGTCTAGTGTTGTACAAGAAAAACAAACCTTGAGAAGCTCAAGGGGCAACCAAACCTCCATTAACAAGTACCTATTTTCCTATTTTTTTCAGTTGCATTTATTCTTCTCCAGCCCTGAGTATAAAGGAGAAGCGAAGGGATGGGAGAGGTACTTTAAGATCAAAGGAAAGTAGGTGGGAAATTATAGTAATAATAATACTTGTGAGATGATTAATCAAGACTCCTTGATTCTATTCAGAGATTAAAATTCCACAAATTCTAGGTCAAACTTTACTTGCCATGACTTATTCACTAACCAAACAGGCTAGAGGAATGATAGCAGAATTTGGCAATATGGCCTATTTCCACACTGTCCAGAGGTTAATGATCTCTTCAGTTTGAACATCAGGATTTACTTTCGTAAATCAAAAAGCAACTCCTACTCTAGGCATTTTTTTTACTCTAAGAATAACAAATTATTATGCATCAATTATATGCCAAAGATAAGAATATATTCTAAAAAGTTGTGTGGCAACAGAAGTAAGCAGACTGATTTAATAACCTGATTGTCTGTTTGCACAGAGGTGAGGGGAAAAAACTCAGAAAGCATTTCATCTTTAGCACACAACAGCAATTTTTAAATTTGGCAACAAGTTTGGGAGTTTAATTTTCTTAATCTTCCTCTGCCCTCTAGTGGCAGTATATTTTATGTAAAATGAGAAGATCAACACTAAGAATATTTGGTTGTTGTATTTCCACCATTAGAGTACCTCTATTGTACTTTATACCTATTATAAACCTTAAAATCAACTTAATAAACACACCTGACTATGTGGTAAAACTTCATCATCATTTTAGTACTTAAAAATTGTGTATTGTCAGGCACGGTGGCACATGCCTATAATCCCAGCACTTTGGGAGGCTAAGACAGGAGAATCACGAGTTCAAAGTTAGCCTCAGCAATGGTAAGGCCCTAAGCAACTCAGTAAGACCCTGTCTCTAAATAAAACACAAAATAGGGCTGGAGATGTGCCTCAGTGATCAAGTACCCCTGAGTTCAATCCCCAGTACCAAAAATAAATAAATAAAAATAAAAATTGTGTATTAACTTACGGAAACTTTTCTTAAAATATCTTCCCTGGAAAACTGAAAAATAACCTGGAGAAAATGGCATTCAAATAGTGGTCTAAAAGCTTGGAAAGCATGAAATACCATATCCTTCTCTTAGAATTCAAGACACAGGATTTCATTAACAAATGTAAACTTTGAAAATATTTTAGACGTACAAAAATTCAAAATAGTACATAGAGGTCCTCTATACCTGTCACCCAGAATCCTCCAGTGGTGACATCTTAATAACTACAGGCATTATTAAAGCCATGGTATGGATTGGCATGATACAGTTAACTAAAAACCTTACTCTGTATTTGCGATCTTTTTTTACATGCATTTATTTGTATGTTTTTCAAAATTTGAGCCCATTTTAGCACACATATAGATTTATTTACCTACCAATCTAATCAAGATACAAATTTATCTCATCACTAAGGAACTTCCTCATGCTGCTCATAGCCGCTCTCTGTCTCCTTTCGGATCCCTGGCAACTGCCTATCTGCTCTTCATCTAGATAATCGTTGTTGTTTTAAGAATGTTATATAAATGAAATCATACTACATAACCTTTGGAAGCTTTTTTCCATTGACAAAACACTCTTAAGATCATCCAAGTTGTTCTACATGTTAATGTTCCTTACCTGGAGTGGCATTTCAATGACTTGGTCTTGTTCCTTCACTGGAATCCTCAATATGGAGAGAGACTTGCCAGCCTGATATAAAGTGTTCAAATGAAATAATTGAAATCTTTCTAATGGGGAATAACAGATGTGGCAAAGGAATAAGAATCACAAAGAAGGAAATTCCTAACCATTCTGAAGAGAAAAAAAAATGGGCTCAGGGTTGGGGTTGGAAACAATACCTACTTGCCAACACTTCCCAAGGTGTATTATACAGGATACCAGTGGGTCTTATATGAAAAAACAAAACCAAAAAAAAACCCTGTTTAATGACAAAGTGTAGAAAATAAATTCAAATGTTATTGCTGTGAATTGACCATTGACATGGTAATGTATGTCTTAAATTCTAAGAGAAGGTGATGATGTTCCACGCTTTCCAAGCCTTTAGACCACCACCATTGTTATGATACCCCAAAAGTATATTTAGTAACAAGTATTTACTATCTTAATTATTGAGATTAGTTAAAACTAAAAATTAAAATCTTCTGCATTATTCCTGCATTCTCAAGCAAGGGCAACAAGAAATTAGATAATTTAATCTGAACACACAGAGCCACATTTGCTCATGACTTTATAAATTAAGGTTAGCTTTTTATTGAGCACTTATAACACAGGAATGAAACATCTTCAGTGTTTGGGAATCTGCTGAGATCCTCCACTAATACCACAACTGAAATTTAACCAGTTGTCTACTGCTCATGCTCAGAATTAGTCCTTATTTCTCTCCCATCTGCATTTCTTTCTTCCCATGCTTTTCCTCCTTTGCTCCCTCTACTGCTACTCCTAAATCTTTCATTTATGTATGCAAGGAAGTTATGAACCACTATTAATGTTTCTTCCCATTATATTCAGTTAAGCATGTCTGAACATCTGCAGTATAGAAGGTAATGTTAGGTAATATAAAATAGACCACAGGTATAATGTTGTATTCTTCCTTGTGGTTCGTATCTAAACAAATTAGCTAAAGTTCTGGAGGGAATCAGACAAGAGACCTAAAAAATAGATATTACCTTTGTTCATTCCAAAAAAAAATAAAATATTTGCTATCTACAAGATTGAGGATCTACCACATGCCAAACTGCAGATACTGAAGATTCAAAAGTGAGCAAGGCAGTATCTCTGCCCCCCAGAAATTTGCTTTTCATTGCAACTGAGATGTATAGCAAAGATGAAGCAAGAAAAGGGGGCAACTCTAGGGATGAGTGAAGGACTCTCATAAGCTAGCAAGACAAATGACATTAACCTGGTTTGAATTTCCTAAAAAGAGAGAAAAATCCTTTTCAGTGTGCTTCTGTAAAAGCAAAGAGGAAAAATAAAATCCTTCAAACAACAAATTTTTCTTGCTGATTTATAATCTCTTTTATATTCCTAAATAACTTCTTCTGTTCTTCAATATCTGTCAGCCTGATTCATAAGAAAACAAAATATATGGTAATATGTAGGGAGTCAGTGGAAAACATGCAAACTAGCAAATGAAAGCCTTTAGAAGGAAAGGTAGTTGTCTGTTTTTACTTGTTTGAGATGCCAAGATTTTTAATGCATAACTTCATTATGATAACATTATTATTATTTACCAATTCCAAAATCAGAGTCCCCAGTCATTGACTGTATCAGCATATATTTATATATACATATAGTATTTTATATAGTTTTTCTTTATGTATGTACATATAGAGAGAGAAAGAGAAAGTCTAGATGTAGGGTAGAAAATTCAAAAAATGCAAGTTTACAATATGGAAAGTTAATCAAGACCAACACCAATAAAAACCATTGGTCGACATTGGAAGGCAACATACTTGACTGCTAAATTATATACCATAGACCCTAAAGCAGGAATGACAAAGTCCCAGCTCAAACGCAGCATCTGATCCTGCCTCACCCATGCAGACATCCTGATTCCAGCTCTTATTGCTATTGGATCTGAAAATGGCCTCCAAATCTCTGGCAGAACCTTTCCCCCACCTCCCACTCATAGTCATTTCCCACTGATTTCAGCTGGTACTCCAGAGAAAATCTATTGGCGTCACAGTTCTAAGCATATTTTAAAATATAATGCATTAACTTAGAACAGATAGCAATTCCACTTTTCCCACTGATGAGGAAATGCAGGAATGCCAAGAACAAAAGGTGAGTATTGGGGACTTAGCCATCAGCAATGGCCTCAGGACAGGAAGCAGGAACGGAAAAGTCATCAACATGCTAAAATTCAAATATAAGGTAAAACCAAGGGGCTATCCACTCCAGTAGTGTTTGAGTGCCTGCTACATGCCATACAAAAGTCCAGATTTTTCTCTTAATATGTTGTAAAGGGAAAAAGCAGTCATACAGCTTATGTAAGGCACTTAATTTCCTTATATCTTAGTATCATTGGGAATAATAGGTACAGTAGGTATTAGTTTCCTATTAACACTGCAACAACATACCACAAACTAAGCGGCTTAAAAACAACAGAAATTTATTATGTCATAGTTCTGGAGTTTGGGTCTGAAATCTAGGTGTCAATAGTGCCATGCCCTATGAAAGCTGTAGGGTACACTTCTCTTCCTCTTCCTAATATCTGCTGATTTGCTGGCAACCTTAGACATTCTTTGGTTTGCAGTTTCATAACTCCAATCTTGCTTCAGTCGTTGCTGTATGTCTGTGTCTTAACATGGCCCTGTTCATATAATCTTACAAGGACACCAGTTTTATTGTATTGGAGACAACCCTATGCCAGTAGAACCTCATCTTACTACATCTATAATGATCTTATTTCCAAATAAAGTCATAATCTGAGGTGTTAGAGGTTAGGACTTTATCTTTTTGGAGAGGACACATTCAATGCTTTGTAAGAACTAATTTAGAAAACTTCTTAACCTTTACCATTTTTACCACACAATGCAAAAAGAAAAGGAAAGTAATGGATAAGATAACCAATTTTAAAAATGCCAGTCACCAGCTATCATCAGCCTCTGCTAACCAATTCCAGGCACCATGTAATCACCACCTTCTGATATAGGGAGGTTCTATTTGGTTCCTAATATTGTCAAAATCTACTCATTAGTAATGATTTGGCGACTTGAGCTTGCTCACAGAATCCTTTCAGATATTCGAAGACAAGCATTGAAATCCACACTGCCTCTTTTACTAGCTGAGTGTTGCGTATCCTTTGATCTTTCAACCTGAAACCATCATGGCTATTTTGCCCCACATGGATTCCTATTGGTACACCTTCCTAAATTGTGACATTGGCAAATTGTCCTAAGGCCCTGAAACACACAGACTATATTAGAAACTGTCTAGAAATTGGAGGCATTTGCTCTTATCATTAATTCATACTTTGTTGCCAGTTACTGCAGCCCTCATCTGGAACTCAGGTGTATGTCTGTCTGATCTTTTAGATAACTGGGATAACATAAAAGGGAATAAAAGCCAGCTACCAATCAGAGTAAAGCATCATCCAAAGTTCTTTCCTCACTCCTTCACCCTAGGGATATAAATTAGCAGTACAACAGGCAAAAGCGAGGAAGCGCTGACCTGTGGCTCAAAAGAGACACGGGGGGGAAAGGCAAAAGATGAGACTTGGAACTTACTGATATCTGAAAGGAAGTAAATAACCAGAAGACAGAAAAGTGAGAATTTCAGAATCAAGAACAGAGATAAAAGATAGGGTTTCTGGGGGTGGAGTTGGGCCTAAAGAAAGCAATGACATTCCACTCGTAAATTTCTCTTCTAAGGAAATGTCCTTGTGAGACACTGTAAAGGTCTGGACAGTGAGGGCTCATGCTCCTATCTGAGACCAAAGCCCACACTCTTACCTACTGCAGTATCTGTATACGAATGTGTCCAGGGAACTATTGGCAGGGTGGGCAACCAGGGATCAATTTTGCTTTAGGATTGTGGTGGGGCAGGGGTTGAGTGTGTCAAAAAGAAGGCAGATTTGGAGGACAGTATAGTTTCTTTGCCCTGTAGCATGTAGCCCAGTTTCCTACACTTAGGTTTGTGCCAGAGAGAAGGAGAGAAGGAGAGAAAGGAAAGCGATAAATAGAAGGTGGGGGAGAGGAGGGAATCTATAGTACAAAGAGAAATTTTAAAAGCAGCTCCATTAAAAACTCTTGAGCATGAGGCACAAGCACCCCCACTGTATATCCAAAGGATAAAATATAGCAGAGTCAGGGAGAGAAAATAAGGTATCAGCTAGAGCTGCAGTCTCCAGTGGTAGGTAGATGCTCAACTGGAGAAAAATCTACTTTTGTGGACAGAACTCAGTTTTGTACAGCTGTGGGATTTTCAGATTCTTGCTGGTTGTCAACTGGAGGCTGCCCTCAGCTCCTAAAATCTGCTCTCAGTTTCTTGCCACATGGGCCTCCCAACATAGGGAACCCAAAGCATGGCAGCTCACTTCTTCAAAGTCAGAAAATCTAACAAGAGGGGCACTACAATCTAACATACACCCAGTTATCTTTGCCATGTTCTATTGGCTACAAGCAAGTTGTAGATAACAACCACACTCAAGGGGAGGGGATACACACTGGCATGAATATTAGCAGTCAAGGTTCATGAGGACCACCCTAAGTCTGTCCACCTCAACTGCTTTAATCAAGATAAAAGTTTTCTCTCTTGTAAAGGAAATCTGAAGGTAGGCAGTTCAGGATAGCTCTATTATGATCAGGGATCCAGTTTCTTCAAGCTCTCCAGATCACTCACAGTCCTTAGGGGTTGGCCTTCCTCCAATGCACCAAAAGGCTGACAGAGCTCCAGATAGCCATTCACAATCCAGGCAGTAGAATGAAGAAAAGCCTGCCCTCCAAAAAAATATAAAAGGGGGGCTTATTCCCTTTTTTAAATTATGATACATCTTAGAAGTATTACTCACATCTCAGACGACATCCCACTGGATAGAGTAAGAGTTCAGGACTCCACCTACCTGCAAAGTAAGCTGGGAGATACAGCTGCCACAGTGAGTAAACTCAGAACTCCAAAACTAAGGAGATGAAAGAGAGAGGATAGAGAAGTGGCAGTCTCTGCTACACTGGACACCAACAAAATGGGCCAGATAGGAAAGAAAGAAGATCTCTTGTGACAGCCCTCAGCTGAAATGTCCCTGGATGCTCCTGGGAAGAACTGGGAAGTACTACTCTGCAGGCTGCAGGTCCTACATTATTTAGACTGGATGGATAATGTTATATTCAGTATCCCATTTTATACCTAAGCCAGCAAGGTCTAGAAAACTCATTATATATTTCAACAATTCCTAGATCATTTGCTTAACAATTTAGATTCAGAACCTAAATCTAGACTTGCTGAATTATGGTTTCTATAAGTAAAACCAGAATTTTTGTGAAATTAAGCTCTATGGGACAGTCTCATGACCAATCAAGTTTAGAACCTATAATTATAGATATGTATAAAAAATAATTACTATATCTTTTCTCCCATCTCCAAGCTATGTTTCCTCAGCTTGGAATTCAGACTTATTAATCTAAGTATCAGTCCAGTGATTCTAATAACTATTGTTATGTAAGTATCTTAGTCTATTTTCTGTTGCTATACCTGAGACTGCATAATTTATAAGGAAAATTAGTTTATACGACATGGTTCTGAAGGCTGGAAAGTTCAAGATCAGGTGGCTGCATCTGATGAGGTCTTTTTCTGGTGGAGAACTCTACAGAGTCCCAAGAAAGTGCCAGGAATCACCTGGTGAAAAAGGCACATGCAGAAGGAGGGGACAGAAGGACAACTCACCTTACAACAACCTGTTCTCAGAGGAATTGCACTAATCCCTTCATAAGGGTGGAGACCCCACAACCTAATTACTTCTTAAAGGCCCCACCACCTCTCAACACCATTGCATTGAGGAATTAACTCTCAGTGTTGGTGGAAACAATCCATAATCAAACGATAGCAGGAAGGATGCATTAATCATATTAATCATTTAATTGGCATTATTAAGTAATCTAGAAGTGCCCAATAACACTTAGCTAGAGGGTTTCTCAATCTCAACAATTTTGATATTTTTTGGACCAAATAATTCTTTATTGAAGGAGGCTGTTCTGTGTGTTTACCAGCATCCTCGACCTCTATCCACTAGAGGCCAATAGAACTATCACCAGTTCTGAAAACCAAAACTATCTTTAGACATTGTCACCTGAGAGCAAAATCACCCCGAGAACTACTATCCTTTGTTCAGTGTTTTACAGGAGCCCTGAAAAGTTGAGATAATAACTAAGATTGAGTAGGAATCAAGAATGTGTACTTGGAGTGTTACACTCTGGATGTGACAGTCCATGCCCTCATTTTCCTAAGTATACATAAACATGCATTCTCTATTTCTATACAGTGACTGCTCACCTAAAATCAATCCACATTTTGTGTATCAGCCACTTCACAGATCCCACCCCAGCACATAAAGCAAACAATGAGGAGAAAGGTGAGGGGGATTGGTGATCAAATGTCTTAAACCTCACTCATGTCAACCCCTTGTAAAATAATGCTTACTCTAAGCTGCTCTCAGACATGCCAGTTGGCATAATTAATTTAAGTAAGGAAGATGTGCTATAAACATGCTTCAAGCTAAAATAAAAAGAACACAGATAACAAACAGATGGTAATTTTGATTTTTATTGATAAATCATGATTTCCTATTAAGTATACATTAAAGGGTGCAATTAACAATAACATAACATTCCAACAATTAAAATAAAAACTTAGAATCACTTTGACCAATATATAAAGCTTTACTTCCTGGAAAAATAATGTTTTATTGCAATAGTACTTTTCTCATATGTAAAACAGCTTCTCAAAATGGGGGATTTACAAATGAAACATTATACAGCTTCCTTTGTACAAAAAGGATCTATTTCACCATATCAACTGCAACCTACCAAAAGTCCAAAACACAAAGGCTTGAAGGACCAAAATCAAGCCATGGAAGCTATCAAAGATAAATCTTAAAAATCTCCAAATGGAGCATGGAACTACCCTCTACCACCAATTTAATATACTGAGCGGAAGATGGTAAACGTTGACCTCATGACAATATGACATAGAAAGATCCTTAAACATAGCAACACATGTGTCAATATCATCCCCATAACAGGGACACACACACCGATGTAAGTGTCCTCTGACATGAGAAACTCAGAAATCTCTAAGAAATGTGTATTTTCCTGTGTTATAACTGAAATGAAAATGACAATGTGTTTAAGGAATGATGCAATGTAACACTGGGTTCTGCTGAGGCACATATAAACAGAACTCACTGCCTAAAAACAGTTTTAATGCAAGCCAATTCTTATTGGTATTTACTTAATTTAAAAATAACATTTGATGCTTAGTTTCTTGAAGAAAGTAGAATAATGGTCCTTTATTCAAAGTAGTGATAAAAAATAACTGCATTTCAAATTACTCCCAATGTGATTTAAGATGCATAATATTAACCTAAAATCTGAATAGGTGACAAGAAAATGTTAAGTTCTTAAAACTGCTAAGCCTTACTAAAGAGTGAAAATAAGGGGAAATGTGAAATATACGTTTCTGCCTTGACAGAACTGTCTTCTGAGAATGTAAAAGGTTCTGGTGGTTGACCCAAGAGGGAGTCCACTTGTCTTAAATTTACAATGTGAAAGAAACTATGTACCCAACAACAGTAACTTGACCCATGGTAGTCATATGGCAGGCTCAAAACCATTGCTACCCTGGTGCTGAGAAATCTTGCCAAACAGGTATTTACAATATATTTTTTATAGAAATGAGTATTCAATAGTTCAATAAAGCAAATAACAAAAAGTAAGGTTGTTACAAGGGAACTCCACATTATATGCCAGTAGGCTAATAAGATGGCTCTTTAAAAAAAAAAAAGGAAAAATCATATTTCCCAGTTTTTAAATGTCATGGACTATCCAGAAATGTCAAATTAAATAGCTGAATTAAGTCAAAACAAAGGTAATTGGCATTATACTGCCAGTCTATTTATAACTATATTTAGCAAAACAGAAATAAAGACTGGATATGATTTTTTTTTAAATAATTATACCCAGATTCAGCAGAATCGGCACAGGGAAAGTTGTGCCTACAGTTCTGAAAATTCCTGTTTTGGATATGGCATTGCATAGATAAGAACAAACTGGGAGGTAATAGCTGTATAGCTGCTTTCAATATAAACACATTGCTCCCTATATTAGAATACAACTGAAATACTAAGCCCATTCTTTTAGAATGTTTCAAAAAGCACAGTGCAGTAGACAACATAAAAAGAAGAAGCCTTTAATGTTTGAGCATACTGTAATGGGCTTTCATTTCTTCTTTGGAACCATAATTAAAGGCAGTAAGATGCTAAGTCCAGATGTAAGTGTTCTATCCTAGGACTTTTTGGCTATTAGTTATTCCCAACATTCAGTGTGTGGAACCACTGGCCAGACAAAAATGCAAGTGAGATATGCTGGTGTCTTCATAAGGTTCCCAGGCAGTAGGAAATACACAGGGACTTCAGATTAGTTCATATTAGTAAGCGAAACTGACAGTATTCTCAATTGATGAGCTTCAGAATAAGCAAACTTAAGGCAAAAGGAGGACTTTTTAATATTACTACTCACAACATGTGAAGAAAATAGTCTGGGCTATTGATTAATTATGACTATGTTTATGTCTTTTCTCCTTATGTCTCCTTATGTGGATCAACACTGCTGATCCAAACCCACTGCTTGTAGCAGAAGAGCTCAGGATACCTCCACAGCCCACACACCTTGAGGATATGCTAACTCACCCTTTCTCCTCTTTTCCCTCCCCCTCACTTTTAATACATTTGTAATAAAATGAGGTGAGTTACAAGGTAACTTTTAACCCCAAAATATAAAGTAATTCACATAAAAAGTATCTAAAAGTCTAGTTTTTAAATGAACCTGTCTTCCAGTGGCCTTTGCATTTTAGTGTTTCCTACCATATGCCACTAGAAGTACAGTATAAATTATTTACTGCAGAATGTAACCTTGGATAGTCCAAGGTTCCTGGGAAGAGCAGGGCAGGGGGACTTCCTTTGCCAGCACCCTCCTCCAACTTCATCCTAAGATAATTTCACCTCTAAAGAAGTCCCAGAGTATAAAGGCCAGACATCATCACAGGAAGGCCCAAACATTAAAAGTGCTATTTTTAGAAAAGATTGTAAAAGAGATCAAAAAAAATTTTTCCACTTTAAAAGAAAGTTGAGAAAATTAGATATTTAATATTTAACCACCCTCTTCATAGACCACTCTCTGAAGGTCTACTTTCTATATATAGGATGCAAGCACTAAAATACTGAGTGCTGATGATATTCAAAATATCCATAAGTAATATATGAACATCCACTCCAATATAATTTCTTTAAATTCAATAAAATAAGAGCATTCTTTTAAAAATTAATTTTAAAACATATCTTTACACACTTTGCTTTTGATAAATTTATTTTTATTTATTTATTTTTTTTTTAGTTGTAGATGGACACAATGTCTTTATTTTATTGCTGTGTATGTGGTGCTGAGGATCGAACCCAAGGCCTCACACATGCGAGGCAAGCGCTCTACCACTGAGCTACAATCCCAGCCCGATAAATTTATTTTTAAATAGCTGAAAATATTATAAAGCACCCTCTGGAGCCCATGGCAAGTATTTCACAGCACTTGAAAGAAAAGCCATGGAGTCAGGAGCAAATTTAAACTACTTCTCAGATTTACTTTTAAAAATGTTTAATTTTTTTTATGTGTGTAAAATATTTCAATATATTTGAAAGGAAGAAAAGAAAGAAGAAAAAGAAAAGGGAAAAAGAGAGAAGAAACAGTAAAAGAATCTTTCTTTAAAATTCTCACCCAGGGGATGGAGATATATATATATATATATATATATATAACTCTCACAAGACAGGGTAACCAGGGGCCTAGGTGTTCAGAATTCAGAAAATCTTCTTAAAGATCCACAACAAGCATCAGATGTCACTTGACAGCTGATAGTCTGATGCTTAGATCTCTGAGCCTGGAAAAGGTTCTAAGGACCCCTGGCCAACATTATGGTACTTCAGGTCAGCAATCATATCAGACTCTGAGGTCCCCACAAAACTCAGCCCTTCACCAGACCACAGGGAGGTCAGTCTGCTGTGGGTGATGTGCGCAATAGCTGTGCCCTGAGTCAGATCATCTCCTGTCCTAGAATATTCTGGTCTGAGTCACATAAAGCACACACTGCAGTAATCAACTCTACCCTGACACAGCCAGTGTGGGGCTGAGGCCTGAGGGCAGAGCACAGCACCACCCTTACTTAGGAGCAGTTTTCAATATGGTCCTCACCCCTGAGCCAATACTTCACCTTTCTCATTCTCTCCGAACAAAAAGGAGAGTGTAGGTAAAAAGATTTAGAGTGGGAAAAAACTAACTCTTGAAAGTTCACCACCTACATTCTAAAAAGAAAGTAGTGTCCAGTTAAAAAGATGTACTGAGACCATGGGGTGTGGGATGGGCAGTAGGGTTAGGGTAGGAATGATAGAGAACAAACTCTTCCTGCAGTTTCCCAAGGAAATCCATCTCGAATACTAAAGCAAACTCTTAGATGTGATAACGCTAAAGAACCTAGGCTCAGGTCTTTTTTATAAAACAAGATAATAATCTAAAATAACACCTCTATTGTGGAGAAAACAAACACTTGCCAAAACAATCCTAAAAGATTTCAATGGGAGAAAAAAGATACACAATTGCAATCATTTTGATCTTCCACACCAAGGTCAGGAGAAGAAATGTATGCAACTCTACATACCAAGACCTGTTAACCATCTTCCAAGCCCCATGGAAGGGAGAAAAAAAATGTTTTTCAAATTTGTCAGAGGCAATATAAGATTATGAAAAACAATCACATATGACTTTTGGAAATGTTAATTTTACATAGAATCCTTTAAAAATAAGTTACAGCCAACGTTGCAGAGAGAACAGAAGCGTGACACAGAAAATAAGAAGGACTGAAGAGTAATAAAGGGATCCTGAAGCTCCATCCTCACAAGGATGGCAGCCCTGGACGTCTCCACAAAGGTCACAAGAGGACAGCTGCACTCTGGAGTTGTAACTTCTCACCGCCTGTCTCCCTGTTCACAGAGGCAAACATCAGATTACACATTTCCCTTGTTTAGAAACAGTGAATTTGCCAAAACGTAAGAGCATTTCAATACACTTTTGTGAGTTTTCCATTCTTCACATCATTTTCTTTTTCTTTACAAGATACAACTGAAATGCTCAGGAGAGGCAAACTGCAAACCAAATCCAAGAGAGAAACAAGGCATTCAGTCCAATCTATCTACCACCAGCAGTTGGCCAGCATTAAAAGAGAGCAAATGGACCACAGCTGCACACTGTGGTCACAAGCAGGACTTTAATCTCTTTCTGGAACAGGAAAAGTTTTAAATTGAGGATTGTTTAACCTCCTCAACAGTTTATTTTAGGATGAAATTTTCTATGCATTCAAATAAAATTCTAATCTTTATAACAAGTGAAAAGAATATTGACCCTGGCTTTGTTTAAAAATACATAAATAGAAAGGAAAAGTACTGGGGAACAAAACTGATGAAATCATATGGTTATATTGTGTGTGCATGTACTAATATATAACAATGAATTCCACTATTATGTATAACTACAATACACCAATAAAAAGAACCAAAAAATAGATAAAAAATAAAAATAGCTGGGCGTGGTGGCGCACATCTGTAATCCCAACACTTAGGAGGCTGAGACAGGAGAATCGTGAGTTCAAAGCCAGCCTCAGCAACGGAGAGGCGCTAAGCAACTCAGTGAGACCCTGTCTCTACATAAAACACGAAATAGGGCTGGGGGTGTTGTTCAGTGGTTGGTCAAGTACCCCTGAGTTCAATCCCCGGTGCAATAAATAAATAAATAAATAAATAAATAAATAAATAAATACTTAACTATATAGGGAAGCCTGTCTATACAATGCTTTGTTTCAATGTTTTAAAACTTTGAGTACATACAATTAAAAAACTATTCAATCTGAGTATAATTTATGGCACAAACAAATATTTTGGAAATATATAATCTATAGTACTATAATAAGCTCACTGTAAAACAAAACTGAGTTTTATAATTTTTAAAAAACTTAAAAAACACACTATTTTCGGGGCTGGGATTGTGGGCACTCACCTAGCACTGATGAGGTACTGGGTTCAATCCTCAGTACCACATAAAAATAAGTAAATAAAAATAAAAGTATTGTGTCTGCCTACAACTGAAAAAAATATGTATTTAAAGAAAGCACTATTTTCAAGTTTCTGTGCAATTGTTCAAAAATTGTTTTCTAAATCACAAATCTGTTTTTAGATTTTTAAAAATGAATTGGTGGATTTTGATTATTCGTATCTTTCCCATAATTTCATTTTTAAATGGCATCCTCATAAATAGGTTGTTTTCCACAAAAAAAAATATATACACTGAATTTTTTTCATTTCTTAAATGTTTAAAATGTTCCCCTGTGCACCTAAGAAACATCAATTGGGGGATTTTGCAACCAGGTTAAATAACAAAGTTGGCCAGCAAGGTACTGTCATTGGGTCTCTGTGGTGGATTCTCATCCCTCCACCGGGGAAAAAAAGGTGCTGTTTTTGCAAAACATCCCCCAAGAACCTGGGTGTTCTCCTCCTCATTCCTAACAGGAGACACAAGGCAGAAGAAAAACTCAGTCTTGAATATTCTGTCAAGCACTATCAAAACTGTGACTAAGTTCATTTTATTTTAATGTGTAATTATCTGAATCTATCTACCACATGAGAATGTTTATACTTCTCATGCATTTTGATGATTGAGGGCTTATTCAGGATAAAACTCATTACAATTAGAAACTTTAGCCCAGAGATCCCACACTCACAGAAAGTAACTCTGTTATGAAATACAGATTATTCACAATTAATTTGGGTAATCTCCAGGCCAGCTATTTTCATATCCTAAATTCCTATCATTTTATAAAATAAAACATTACCACTCAAATCAAAGAAGTCATCTTCCAGTCTATATTTTTCTCAATACACTAAGAAAAATCTGTTATAATGCATAAGTCTTAGTAAAACATCAGTCTTCCTCAATGAAGAAACTGCTAATGCACTGCAAAAGCTACTCGTTCTTTCCTGTAAAGCTCCCCATTTGACAGCAGGAGCCTGATGGAGTGAGTGCTTGGAACAGGAAGCAAAACCTCGGACATGAAACACAACTGGATATTTTCATCAGGTTCTCTTCTGAAGTTTGTAACTGTGAGTTAAAAACCCGAAACATGGGCAAAAATGTCACTCTTTAACATTTTTATGCTAAATGTTGTCATTAGCACTATGATTGTAAATTATCAATCGTCTTCATTCAAATGGAAAGCTCACCTCCTAGGGGCCACTTCCTACACTTGCCGCCACTTCCAGTGAATAGAAAAATGGATGACTGAATGCCTGGCTTCACTTATAAAGTATTAGGAACTCCACACCACAACTTACTTGGTTCATAGTAATCCACTATGGATATAGAAGCATCTTGGGTATTTGAGACCTTAAAGTTTCTCACAGCAGGAATATCAACACAAAATTGGGTTTTATTTACCTTGAAAAATACAAAAAGGATTTTTAAGGGGTTGGTATACCATGTGCTCATAAATAAGTAAGAGATTTCTTTTTCTTACCATTTTAGGAAACAGAAACGAACATTTAGGGAAGACTTGTGCTTACCATCCATGCACTGCAATAAATACTTTCTATGAATTATCTTTTCTAACTTGTAAAGCACCCTTTACAAGACAGGAATTGTTCTTAGTTCTATTTTGCTGAAAGGGATATTGAGAATTAGAGTTGTTAAATAAACAACCAGCCCAAGAGTGCATGCTCCTGGGGCCATAGTTCCTTACCCAAATCCTCTCAGAGAGTACACCTGGCCTCTAATGACTCACAGAAGCCCCCTCCTCTAGAGAATTGCCCTCGGCTTAAGTGGGCCACCTCACCCAGTAAGTGAGGCCCTGAGGTGGAGGTGCACCCCACAATTAGGTATATCCTCTGCCTGGGTTTGGGTACCAAACCCAACCTCAGCTGGGTGTGGTGGTGCATATCTATAATCGCAGCTACTCAGGAGGCTGATGCAGGAGGATCACAAGCTCCAGGCCAGCCTGGACAACTTAACGAGACCCTATCTCAAAATAATGAAAGGAGCTGAAGATATAGCTCAGTGGTAAAATAAACACTGCTGAGTTCAATCTCCAGTACCACACACACACAAAAGGCCAGCCTCCCTGACTCCAGGAGGAAGAGTTTATATCAAGTTGACAATGTAAGTTAAGAAATCAAAAATTAGTAAGTTCCTTCAAACATTCATTACATGCCAATAGGAGTAAATGAAAAAAAAACAATCAGAAATTATTGGATGCTCAAATTAAAACATTAACAAGAACATCAAAGATGCAAGACAAATCCCAGAATCAATTACATTACTAAATAAATACTTTTAAAAATCTTTTGAAGTTCCAAATTAGGCTCATATTATTAAGCATAATTTAATATAAGAAAATTCCTGAACAGCAAAACAATCTAAAGACTAAATTAGCTTTAACAGGACTTTAATCAGAGTGATTTCTGAAGTGCTGAAACAAAGAAGAACATTCAGGCCCTAGCTTTTTAAGGTATATATTTAGCCATATTTAGTATATATCTGACTCATACTTAACAAAACTGGAATAAGAAACATATGGGTTCCTCCCATGGAACATACAATCCTAAGAATGCTTAGAAATCAATTTCAATTCAACCCCTGAGTTATAAATGCT
Source organism: Geosciurus inauris (assembly GCA_004024805.1). Taxonomy (NCBI): domain Eukaryota; kingdom Metazoa; phylum Chordata; class Mammalia; order Rodentia; family Sciuridae; genus Geosciurus; species Geosciurus inauris. Next base: position 29,864 of record PVHX01011172.1, read on the forward strand.
GGAAGAAAAGAAAAAACTCATTTGCCAGCAGTTTTGAGACGTAAGTCAAGGCTGGAATTCTTCCCTTACGTCTCCCTGCCATGTTTTTTACTTCTTATCTTTGGATCAGTACTACTCAGACAGCAATGGGAAGGGTATATGAAGGTTGTCTATAATTCTTGGTGTAAACCAAACCTCTGAGAATATTCTATAATTTAAGCACCTTTTTTTTTTCTTAATGTTGGGAACAGAACATAGGGTCTCACACGTGCCAGGCAAGCATTCTGCCCCTGGGCCACATCCCCAACCCTAAGCACCTAACCTTTTAAGGCAGGAATAATAATCACTTGTTAAAAGCTTCGTGAGAGCATTTTAGAACAGGTGATTAAAGCTTTCAACTTCTGCGTTTGAGCAAATACATTTAACAATTCCTGAATGGAGGGGCTCTCAAACTGAGATCTGGACTAAATTTCTGAAATGATAAAATGGCAATCTCTATATATTTTACATCTAGCATGAAATAATGATTTCATTATCAAGATCTTCCTCAGGCTCATCATTAATAATAACTAATTTTATGGTAATGTCTTTTAACATGGTTGTCATGTTAAAATCATTCAGGAACACAAAAAGCTAAAATAACAAGGACTTAAGAACACAAAAAGCTAAAATAACAAGGACTTAAAGAAAGCAATTAAAGTAAGAAAGACTCTGTGAATGTGTGTGTATGTGTGTGTGGTGTTGCTGGGGATTAAACCTAGGGCTTCACACTTGTTGGGCAAGCACTCTACCACTGAGCTACATCCCTATTCCCTAAGGTAGATTTTTTTTTTTTTTTTTTTTTGGTGGTGGTGGTGCTGGGGATTGAACCCAGGGCCTTGTGCATGCAAGGCAAACACTCTACCAACTGAGCTGTATCCCTAACCTCCTAAGGTAAACTTTAAAGCACAATACATAGTAACTTTGTCAATAATTATCTTTTTGAAACTTAGGTTTTATTACTTACAGAATCTAAATAGAGGTTGAGCTTTCCATGATCATGTTCCACTTTCTTCACTGTCTCACTTAGAGGAATTGCATCTGAAGGCACAGTAAAGCCACTAAGAAGGTTAACTTCCATAAGGGCCATGCCACTCCTATCTGGGCCCAAAAACCTTCAAAAACAAAAGAAAGAAAGAAAGAAAGGGAGAAAATCCTTTGGGGAAAGCTTTAAATTGTTGGCAAATGATCTTCAGACAAAAATTAAAACTGCAAAATGTTATCCAAATACCATTTGGATACATACAAACACAAATACCATACAAACACAATTCACTATAGAATATTTTCAAATAGGTTATCCTTTTCCTCTATATGTAATAGTCTTTCAACCATATAAGTAACGATAATACAGCAATGGGTCATGCGACAGGATGAAATGCCTACAATCCAACAGGCTTGTGTTTCGAGGTTGTCACAAGTACAATGCACATCCTTCGGACAGATTCTAGTGGGGTTTTCAGTGGTGATTCCAAACTGAATTGTAATTTTCATTTTCTCAAAAGTTGACAGCATCGAACTTTCCATCTAGAAGCCCAGGACCTAAAGAGGAGACATCACTTGACCACTTAGTGGCAGATGCCAGCCAAGCCCTTAGGTTTTCTTCACCTGGTTTTAGAAAAAGAAATCCAGCAGTGAGAAGCTTCTTTTTTGTTTTCACACACACGTGGAACACGGTTCATGTTTTCTTGAGCCACCCTGAGAGAATTGCAAGCCTTGGAAAGCTTTATTGCACCGCCATTCTTCTTTCAACCTGTTATACCTCCCAGTTCACCCTTATAGTAGCTCCCAGCTCAACACCACAATGTGAACATCAAAGAATCTGGGCACCAACAACCTTTTGTCTCCTTAAAAATAAATATTTTTCTAAAAAGAATAGGTGAAAGAGTTTTTCATCTGGAACAGGAGCACTGTGTGGTTATAGAAAGCAGTTTGCCTCCAACACAAAAGAATCATAGTATTGTTAAGTTACTTCCTGTTGTCCCATTCGATGGCAAAAGCAAGAAGGCTGTTAGAAAAGTTTGCTTTTTAGAGCAGCAAACAGATGCCTGCCAAACATGACTGATTGAAAAGCCATTCAATGCAACTTCTAACCTCAGCTGGCTCAGCATTCTGAAGCAACTGAAACCATCTGCTGGGCAATGCACTTAGCCAGAATAGGTGCTATAGAAAACTAGTTAAGTTGAATTGAAACTAGAGGTGTTTGCATGTGAGCAAAAAGTAAAGATGAGAAATACAGTTAATCTCCTTAAATACTTAAAAGTATAATGCAGATTATACTTTCCCTACATTATCAAAGCGCCTTGGTTGACCAAAGGCATTTGAAAGACTAATCTACTAGCCAATGTAGAATTTACTAAATTATCCTGCCACACAGAAAACCTTGTCCGAGGTCAAGTCTTGGACGGTGTTGATGGGAATAAAATGCCTGAACTATGAGGCAATCTTTTTATAAAGTACTGCTAAAAATAAAATTCATTGGTTTGTATTGCTGAAAATTATTATTTAGTTATTTTTATGTTGTTTATGTTTGATATAATATTTTTCTCAGAAAACTAGCAGTTGCATTTAAAACTCTTCATAGCCAGAACAGTGGGATATGTAAGCCCAGCTACTTGGGAGGCTGAGGCAGGAATATGTCAAATTCAAAGACAACCTGGGCAACTTATGAGACTCTGTCTCAAAATAAAATAAAAGGCCTATAAATGTAGTTTAGAGGTATAGCACTTGCCTAGCATACATGATGCCCTGAATTTGATCCACAGTTACAGGAGAAGGAAGGAAAAAAGAAAGGATGCTCCAGCCAACCTTTTATAAAACCTCCACTTTCACATGAAGACATTTCCTTCTTCAGGATCTATCTACTAATCATTGTCTGTTGCTCATTTTATTCCTCCTACTGGATTAAGATTTAAAGTCCTGCTTCCTTACATAAACCCCCATATAAATGAGGAGGCCTCTGGCCAGGAATGTAGTTCAGAGGTAGAATGCTTGACTATAGTATGTGTGAGGCCCTAGGTTCAATCCCCAGCACCAAAAATATAGAACATTAAATAAATAAATAAATAAATAAATAGGTCTCTTCATGGTCTGAATCATGGGTCCACTTCATTTCCTCATTTGTTTCTTCACTTGATGTCCCTGAAAGGTCAAATCCCCCTCTCACAGCTTCATAAAGCTCTTCTCTTTTTCAAAACCACAATTTTAGACTTGCTTAGAGGACATTTTGTATTAATTTCTGCCTCTCCTTCCAAACAGTAAATTCCATGAAGGCATCCTGATGGCTCAGCATTATATCCCCACACTTGACACTGCTGGCACACAGAGGAGACTTCACCAATATTTATTGACTGCATGAGTGAGTGAGAGAGAGAAGCAAGGATAATAATAGCATTTAGTGTATAGAATTATTGTAAGGCCTAAATGAGATATATGTAAAAGTATTTTGTACAGTGCCTGGCATATAGATTTGTGATAACTGTAGTTTGATTATTGACAATTACAACAATTTGATGTTGTTATTCTTGAACAGAGACCAACTGCAAACTTACTAAATGATAGTAATAATAATAATAATTTAAAAAGCCCTACTTCCTTCTTAGCTGAAAAGGAAGCCATTGCAGAGATGCTGCTATCCCCCTAGCATACAATGTCCAAAAAGGTAATGAAAGGGCAAACATGTGACACTGTGTCCCAAAGTCATGAACAAGAAAGCCCAAAGATGGTACAGATAGTAGCAATAATGCAGGTGATTCAGGCAGTGGCTAACAAAGTGAACAATCAGAGATGGCCTTGAGGCACATCTGACAGCTCTGGACCACATCAGTAACCTTCAGCCCAACAACAAGCTAAGGTCTACCATAATGCTATGGGACATTTGAAAAATACAAACAGCAGCTCCTCTGAGTCAGTGCATCCTTATAGTAACTCCCAGCTCAACACCAAAAAATTCACATGTAAGAGGACAGACTGACAAGGAAGAAACTGCAAAGCCTTCAAGAACTTTCTCAAAGTTGTACTCAAACTTGTGTGTGCATTAGTATGACTAAGAAGCTGAAGAGGGCAGCTTCACTTCACAGCCTTACTGTGAAGTCAGCAGTTCTGAGGTAGAATCTCTTTTCCTTATGACCTAATAAGATCCTCAGATGCTCTGGATACAAACCAATCTAAGAATCGCCTTAATTCAAGACTTCCAAACAGGGTCCAATTATCCAAAATGCAAATCTAAACGGGAATATTTTCAGTGCATCTAAAAAAACTTTTCTTCATTGAATATGCATGCTCTTATAAAGTTCAGGGTCAAAAGCATAAAGTTAAATGGAGCAAAGTATGTAATATGCGTTTATGAAAAATGTCAGAATGACATAGTATATATAATACACTAATAAAAAACAGACTAAAAAACGTATAAAAAGTTAAGGTTATATCTGAACCTGAAATGAAATTGTTTCAACAGAAAAACAACTCATAGCAAGAAATATTGTGGAATATTAAACATGATTGGTTAAAATTTTCCCAGTTAGATTTGAATTTTATTGATTTATATATATATTTTCTATTCTAATATGTTATAAATACAAGAAAAACTTGTGAACGATTTCTGGGCATGTCCAAGAAATGCTTAAAATAACTAGTAGTATTTTTAGTCTGTAATCTGAAGTATACTTACATAACTGAATTCTTCATGAAATAAAAGTCCCTACCTATAGTTTGGTAACTATACATAATTAAATCTTCAGAGCTATTTTTTTAAAGAAGAGAAAGACAGAAGAGGAGTGACCTAAACAGATACCTACCTTGTACACACATTCAAATTCACATGATCGATATCATCTTCATTATCTTTTACTTCAACATCTAAATCAAAGCCTTCTTGATTTTGGATAGATCTTTTTCTTCTAAAAGACCCTGAATCTTTCACATTATAAATAACATTGAGCTGCAATAAATAACAAATTAGCAGAAATAATAAATTAGCAATATACTTATTAACAACCAATTGCCATCATTTTACATTCTAAGTATTATCTAATGATTCTTTTTGGGATAAACCAAATTAGGTTTGTAATCTTCACAACTAGAAAAAGTCATTTCACTGGCTAATAATGCATCATTAGTAACAAATACTATTACAAAATTTTATTTAAAAATTATTTTTTAAATTGTTAGATAAGGGTGGGGTTGTAGGTCAACATTACAGCACCTGCCTCTCATGCACAAGAACCTGGGTTTCATCCCCAGTACCCCCCAAAAAAATCGAAATCAAAATTTTTAGGTAATATTTCAAAGCAAGCATCATGTAACACAGTGTCTGATATTCATGGGATATTATTTTTACAAAGAATATAAAGCATACCCTTGAGGAGAGGGTGAAGCTATCTTCTTGAGAGCTTTATCTAATTTCTAAGTCCTAACACCAAATGGAATGTTTTTCACAAACTGGAACCTTAGAAACTCTCAGTAAAATAAATGAAAAGTAAAACATCACCTGTTCAGCTGCTAGGGATTCTTTTTCATGATACAAAGCTTTTCAAAGATGATAAAATGATGGACTTCAAGTCAAATGGGTCTTTTACAGAACATAGTCAGTGCCCACCACTGATGTAAAAAGTCCTATGGGAATACTGGGGCAGTGTGAGGACCAGTGTCTTTCTCAAAGTGATCCTAAATCAGAAGCTTAGGAATATACTCAAAATTTCCTTGGCCAGTCTCATCCCAAGATGAAACAGAATCTACTTAAATGTTTTACTTCATCCACTGTTTTTACTACCAAGGTTCATCAAGTTGAATTCTAATATGCAACATTATATCTTATTTCTACTTAAAATACACACACACACACACACACACACACACACACACACACACGCCTCAGAAGTAAACATCTAGGAAATGTCCTTCCTATATTTACATACTTTGAAAAAAATCTTCTTACTAAATTTCACTTTTCAAATCTAAAAGTTCTAGTCTTTTATTTTACCACAACCCAATAATCTTCCATCATATGATCATATAATCTTCCATCTCTTTGATCATCCTGATTATCTTACTCTGGACATTCTCCAACTCTTTCTTTAACTACAAGAATTAATTATTAATTTTAAGAATTATTTTAGTTATTTTAATTATTTATGGAGAAGTTGATGGTTTCATAAAACTGGAGAGATGGTCTTTGTTATTTTCATCATGATCCTTCAGTGGCATGCAATTTTCCCTTTAGAGATCAATGTCATCAAACAAGGACTATTAGATTTTTCTACTGTGTCATAATTAATGCCCATCTCCAACTAAGCATTGGGGTTTATGTATGGCCCACAGTAAAGCTCAAAACTTCACAGAGAACTCCAAGAGATCTTGCAGTTCATTTCCACCAGCTTAGCATTTTATTACTACACATATGATAGATTTCTGTGCTCTTCCTCCAGAACACAAGAATCTCAATATCCATTTCTGGGTGCCCAACATTTTTGTGATTATTTTCCTCCATCATGAAAAGAAGGCTATTGGTCATTTCTATTTGTTTTCCACATTTTTACATTGACATAGGACAGTGAACATTCTAAACAGTTACACCTGTGTCCTTCAAACCTTAAGTAACAAGCATTTGGTTTCAGTGATTTATCTATCTTTGGCTTTTCAAAAATGAATCCAAACAAGTTTGGTAATTTAAGCATACATAACTTTTCAACTTTGTCTAAAATATACTGCAATGTTTACATTGGGATTTACTCTTTTCCTTAAAGTATAGTTCAGGAATGAGAATTTTCCCATGGCCTTTGTTAGTAAAAACCAATAGAAATTATTCATTCATTTTCTTTCTACCCTTTTCATTGCCTACCATTTTTTTCACTATGATCATTTTTGTTTACTATGCTTTGAGGACCATGCAAAATAATCTTAAAATTATAAGGAAATTTCTAAATTATACCTGCTAATAAGCAAGGTATACCTGCCCTCAGCAGTGTACCTGTTCTCTCAATTAGATAAGTGTATTGATTTTTTTGAAAGTACCTTTTTTCAGTAATAGCCACTTAACTACTTTCCCAGCAAGTGTTTTGAGGTTGGTTTGTTTTTTTCTACCCATATGCATAATCATTTTCAGTCCTATCACATATTATTTGGGGCTTCCAATAAGATGATTTTAAAGTCTGTATGATTTTCATGTATTTTCAGTGTAATACGTATTCCAGTCAGTATTTTCATACTACTTCCATTTTCACTGTAGCTCCTACTATATCACCAAAAGTAGGCTTCTGTTAATTTTCTTCTTCTACCAAGGCATTGAACATAATCATGCTCTAATTTTTTTATTTACTATTACATAAGGATTTACATTAAAGGAATGCATTTCGTATTTTAAAGACAATAACTTGTAATGACATACTGGCCTTTATATTCTTAGACAAATATTAAGAAAAAGTAAGTAAAATGTGTATTTGTTCATCAGGTAATAGTAGAAATTATACCAACATTATAATTACTGAATTGTGTTTTCACCAAAAAAGTGGGAGTTCCCAACTATTCACTTGAATCATATTGAAGGATTTTCATTCTCACTTCAAAAGGCAAGTAATCCCACAAAACCATTTTTCAAATTATCAACACATGATGCCTGTCTACTCACTAGCTCATAACATCTCTAAATACCTTTCATTGAAGAGTAGTATATTTTACCTGTCATAGAAGTAAATAATTAAGAATTTTATACAAATCATCTAAGATAAAATTTAGCAATGTTACCAATTATTATTAAAAGTCATATTTAGCTTAAAAATAAATATTATTACATACCTGACAAATAGCAAATCCAAAACCATTTGCAGAAATATTAACTGCAGTTGGCTGCACCACAGCAAGCTGAACAAAGGTGGGGAAAAAAAGTGAATAAGGGTAATTTTCCATATCTAGTTCCTTCCAAGTAACCAAAGAAATCGGTGTTATCCTCAGTAGGGGTGGAAGCAACCCATGGAGAAGTCTGAGAGCTCTGCATGGTCTTACAAGCAAAAGCTCACCACCTCAAACAGTTACACACTGAGGCTTTGTTCTATCCTCTAAAAGAGCAGGCTAGTGTGGGGTGCCACTATTCCACTGTATTCACAACCTCTTCAAGGCTAGTAATTTTAGTTCAAGACACTGTTACTTTGGTGCTTGCCATGGTCCCACCTGTCTAGGCTGAAACCCTCCAAAAAGAATACAGGCTTGGAAAGTGTTGCATACCTGATGCTGCCTGCATTCTGCCCCAACTAGTTTGATTAGAGCTGAGAAAAATTTTAACAAGCTACAACTGCGCCTGATCTGATCATGTAGGGCTGATAAGACTGAAGTGAGTGCCACAGCAGGGAACTGTGATTCCAGCTCCATCCCCTCCCTCTCCTCTTGAAATACCTAGATCTGCACCCCATCTTTTATCAGAGGACAAAAGCTTCAGGCCCTTCAGCACAACTGGAGCAACCAGCATCAGAATCAATTTCACATAACAAAGCTACTATCAACAACTGTGGGAAAACCCCAACTCCTGATAGGAACTACCACTCCTATAGTAGGAGTGACTATAGAGGGCACATCCCATCTACCCTGCTTCCTGTACCACTTCTACCTGAATGTTTCCACTCTTACAAGACTTGCAGAGACAGTGGGGGCTTCTCTGACTCCAACATGGAACACTATAGGCCCAAACTGATAAATCACAATCAAAGAAGCTACAGGAAAGTTACACTGCATAATCCACTGGAAACGAACTCAACAATATGCAACAAGCCAATACTCCAAGTCATATTGTCAGAAGAAAGCTGCACAGCAACAAGGACATAACATAAAAGTCGAAGAAATACCCATCCCAATAGATGCATGAATCTCAATGTGGAAAAACAAGAAACATGAAAAAATAAGGTAATATTTCAATAACTTCATAGCTCTATAGTAACAGACTTGAGGGATACTGAAGTGGATGAAATACCAAAGAGTTCACAAGAATGATATTTTGAAAAGCTCAGTAAAATCCAAGTGAATACAAATTAACAATTGAAGGAACTAAAGAAGACAATGCAGGATATGAATGAGCAATTCAATAAAGATATGTAATCTGAAAAAGAATCAAATAGAAATCTTGGAAATTAAAGTTCAATAAGTCAGATAAAATATTCAGTTGAAAGCCTCAAAAGCAGAGTAGACCAATTAGAAGGAAGAATACTGGATTTTTGAAAACAACTCTACCAAAATATTTCATTCATTCGGCAACAAAGAAAAATATTCAAAAGAATGAAGAGAACATACAAGACCTCTGAGACACCATTAAAAGATCAAACATCCACATAATTGGTATACCCAAGGGGAAAAAGTAACATGCAGAGGGGACAGAAAACCTATTCAGTGAAATAATTACAGAAAATTTTCCAAGTCTTGAGAAAGACATAGAAATCCAGGTATAGGGGGAATTTAGAATCAAAAATAGACATGGCTAGAAAAGAACCCTGATACAACATATTATAGTTAAATGGCCAAATATACAGAAAAAAGAAAGAATATTAAAATCTAAAACAGAAAAGTACTCAGTCACATTTAATGGCAAAACCAGTAAACTAACAGATTTCTCATTAGACATTCAAAAGGCCAGGAGAGCGTATAAAAATATGGTTTGAGTCTTAAAAGAAAATAACCTCCAACCAAGATTACTAAACCCATCAAGGTTATCCTTCAGAATCAAAGAAAAAACAAAGACCTTCCAAGATAAGCATAAACAGAGAATTCATGACCACTAGACCAGAATCATAAAAAAAAAAAAAATTATACCCAGAAAAGGAAGAAAGATAAACACAATTATGAGAGCACATAAAAAAATAAATCCCACTAGAAAAGTAGACACACAAATGAGAAATAGGAAAGACTCAGACATTACCAAAACAAGAAGATCTAAGATGAATAATAGAGTAAGAAACATAGGATAGTCAAAACAACTAGAAAAAAATTAACAAAATGATGGGGACAAGTATATACTTTTCAACAATATACTCTGAATATAACTGGTCTTAACTCTCCAATTAAAAGACACAGGTTGCCGGGCGCAATGGCAAATGCCTGTAATTCCAGTGGCTCAGGAGGCTGAGGCAAAAGGATTACAAGTTCAAGGCCAGCCTCAACAATGGCAAGGTGCTAAGCAACTCACTGAGACTTTGTCTCTACATAAAATACAAAATAGGGCTGGGGATGTGACTCAGTGGTCAAGTACTTCTGAGTTCAATCCCCAGTACTACCCCCTCCAAAAGATACAAGTGGGCTGAAAGGATTAAGAAACAAGACCCAAAAATATGTTGCCCACAAGAAACTGACATCACCTACAAAGACAAATACAGACTGAAAGTGAAAAGATGAAAGAAGATATTCCAAGCAAATGGAATCCAAAAAGCAAGAGTAGCTATAATTGTATGCAATAAAATAGACTTTAAGAACAAATCAAGAGAGAGAGACAAAAAGGCAACAAAGAAGGACACAGTTATGGTTTGGATCTGAAATGTCCCCACAAAAATTTCATGTATTGAAAGTATGGTCCCCAATATGGTCAGGTTCAGAGGTAGGGCTTTTAGGAAATGATTATATTATGTGGGCTATAGCATTATCAATAGATTAGTATATTTGATGGCTTCATAACTTGAATGGACTACAGGGTGGTAACTGTACGCAGATAGGGCATGGCTTTAGGAGGTAATTCCCTGGAAGCATGGCCTATATCTGTTCCTGATCCCTTCCTGTATCTCTCTCTTCCCAGATGCAATGAGCTGAGCAGCTTTCCTCTATCATGTCATTCTACCATGATGTTTCTGCTTTGAAGCCAGTCAAGCATGGACTGAATCCTCTGGAACCAGGAGCTGAAATAAATATGTCCTCCTCTAAGTTGTTCATGTCATGTGTTTTGATCTCAGCAACTGAAAGCTGACTAACACAGCCACTATCATTCAAGGGAACAATACATCAAGAAGATATAACCATTATAAATATAAAATATAAATTCATTGAATTTTTGGCACCCAATTTTATAAAACAAATGATAGTAGACATTAAGGGAGACAGATGCCCTAGTACAACAATAGTTTGGGACTTTGTTCCCTTCTGTCACCAATAGACCTATCCTCCAGACAAAGAATGAACAAAAAAAATCAAAGTTGAATTACACTATAGATCAAACAGACTTAACAGACATCTACAGGATATTCCAGCCAACAGCTGGGGTATACACATTTTTTTCATCAGCACATAGAATTTGTTCCAGAATAGGACATGTATTAGGCCACAAAGCAAGCCCTAACAAATTCAAAAAACTGAAATAATTTATTGCATCTTATGTGATCACAATGGAATGAAACAAGAAATCAAGACAAGCTACAGAAATTATACAAATGCATGAAGATTGAAAAACACACTATTGAACAGTGGATCATGGAAGAAGTCAGAGGGTAAATTAAAGAATTCTTGAATCAAACAAAAAAAAGAAACAAAATATACCAAAATCTGTGGAATACAGCAAAATCAGTACTAAGAAGAAAGTGTATAGCAATAAGCCGACATCAAAAAAAAAATCAAGTTCTCAAATAAATAATCTAATGATGCATCTTTAGGTCTTTCAAAAGTAAGAACAAACCAAACCAAAAATTAGTGGAAGAAAAGAAATTACGAGAGACTGAGGTTGTGGCTCAGTGGCAGAGCATTTGCCTCACACGTGTGAGGCACTGGGTTCAATCCTCAGCACCACATAAAAATAAATAAACAAAATAAAGACACTGTGTCCATGTATAACTAAAAAATATTTAAAGAAAAAAATTATGAATATCAGAGCAGAAATAAATGAAATAAAGTCTAAAAAATCAATACAAAGGATTGATGAAATTATGAGTTGGTTCTTTAAAAAGATAAATAAAATTGACAAATGCTTATCTGAACTAACCAGAAAAAAAAGACAGAAGACCCAATTTTTAAACAGAAGTAAAAAGGAGAAAATACAAGAGAAAGCACTGAAATGCAAAGGATCATTAAGGAATATTTTTTAAAACTATACGCCAATAAATTAGAAAATCTGAAAGAAATGTACAAATGTCTAGACACATACGACCTACAAAAATTGAACCAAGAGGATATAAAAAAATCCTAAATGTATCCACAAAAAATAATGAAATTGAAGTCATAATAAAAAGTTTCCAAAAGAAGATAAGCTCAGAACCGAATGGATTCACCACTGAATTCAACCAGACTTTTAAACAAATTGACGCCAATACTTCTCAAACTATTACATAAAATAAAAAGAAGGAACACCTCCAAACTCTTCTGCAAAGTCAGTATATCCAGCTGGGCATGGTGGCTCATGCCTGTAATCCCAGCACTTTGGGAGGCTGAGACAGGAGAATCACGAGTTCAAAAGCAGCCTCAGTAATGGCAAGGCACTAAGCAACTCGGTGAGATCCTGTCTCTACATAAAACACAAAATAGGGCTGGGGATGTGGCTCAGTGGTTGAGTAACCCTGAGTTCAATCCTCGGTGCCAAAAAAAAGTCAGTATATCCCTACTACCAAAACCTGATAAGGACGCAACAAAAAAGAACAATTAGGACCAATATCCTTGATGAACATATGTGCAAAAATCTCAATAAAATACTTGCAAATTGAATTCAATAGCACATTAAAAAGATCATATACCATAATCAAGTCAGTTTCACTCCAAGAATGCAAGGATGGTTTAACACACGCAATAAACGTAACACAACACACCAGTAGAAGTAAAGATAAAAATCATATGATCATCTTGATAGATGCAGAAAAGACCTTTCATAAAATTCAACAAGTTATCCATGTTTGCAGATGATATGAGTGTATACAAAGAAAATCCTAAGAACTCCACCAAAAGATTTTTGGAACTGATCAACAAATTCAGTAAAGTAGTGGATACTAAATAAACATACCAAAATCAGTAGCTTTTCCATATACCAATAATGAACTCACTGAGAAAGCATCAAAGCAATTCATTCACAAAACACACACACACACACAAATTAAAGTATCTAGGAATAAACCTCATTAACGATGTGAAAGACCTCTATAATGAAATTACAAAGCACTGAAGAAAGACACTGAAGAAGACATTAGAAAATGAAAAGACCTCCCATGTTCATAGGTTGGAAGAATTAATATTGTCAAATTTTCCATACTACCCAAAGTGATCTAGATATTCAATGCAATCCCCATCAAAACACTCAAGACATTTTTCACAGAATTAGAAAAAAGAACCTAAAAATTTATATGGAAACACAAAAAAGGCCAAATAGCCAAAGCAATCTTGGGGGGGAAAAAAAGCAATGCTGGAGGCATTAAAATACCTTGATTTCAAAATATACTACAAAGCTACAGTAACAAAAACAACATGATATTGGCATAAACATAGACCAACAGAACAGAATGGAGGACCCAGAAATAATATCTTCAGCTAAATGATTCTCAGCAAAGGTGAAAGGACAGCCTCTTCAACAAATGGTGCCAGAGAAACTGAATATCAACATGCAAAAGACTGAAACTCCACCCCCATCTCTCACTCCATACAAACATTAACTCAAAATGGATTCAAGACCTTAATTTAATACCTGAAACTTTGAAACTACTACAAAAAAACAAAGGACAACACTTCAAGATATTGGCACAGGCAAAGATTTTCTGGGTAGGAATCTAACAGTCCAGGAAACCAACACAAGGATTGACAAATGGGATTACATCAAAGTAAAAAGCTTCTTCACAGCTACAGATATAGTCAACAGAGAGAAGAGACAAGTTGCAGAATGGGAGAAAATCTTTACCAGCTGTTCATCTAACAGAGGTTTAATATCCATAATATATAAATAATGCAATAAGCTTAACAACAAAAACAAGTATTCCAATTAACGAACGGGCAAATCACCTCAAAAATTCAGACACTTCAAAAAATAGGAAGTACAAATAGCTAATAAATATGTGAAAAAGTACCCCACATCTCTAGCCATCAGGAAAATGTAAATCAAAATGTCACTGAGAGTACATCTCATCTGTTACCATACCTAATATCAAAAAGAAAGAAAAAGAAAAAATATATAAATAAATTCTGATAATGATGTGAAGAAGAAAAAGGAATTCTTATACATGTTTGGTGAAAATGTAAATTAGTACAGTCACTATGGAAAACAGTACAGAGGTTCCTCAAAATACCCCAAATAGAACTACTATATGATCCAGCTACCCAAAAAATGAAGTCAGCATGCAAAAGAGACACCTACATACCCATATTTAACCAAGACAGGGAATCAGCCTAATAGCTGATTGATAAATAATATATGGAATATACATAATAGAGTATTACTTAGCCCTTAGAGAAGGACAAAATCCTGTCTTGTTCAGGAAAAAAATAGATGGGACTGGAAGATATCATGTTACACAAAGACACAGAAAGTCAAGTGACACACATTTCCTCTCATATGTGACGACTAAAAAAAGAAAGATGACCTGAGAAGTAGAATTTCAACTACTAGGGAATGGCAGGAAAGTGAGGGGGAGGAGGGAAGGGCAAACACAACCAAAGCTTAATACCATGCATTATAAGAATGCACAGTGAAATCCATCAATGTATATAATTAATATGTACTAATCATTATAATTTTAAAAGTTGCTAATCTCAGGCTCAGTTTAACCATATGGACAATAGCAATAAAAGTACTTATCTTAGAGCTGGTTTGATAAGTAAATTCAAGAACATATATGAAGTAACCTAACATGGGCCCTGTGCAGAACAGGAATGCAATGCCTGTTTATTCCCATTCCAATGTGAAAGTCCCCATATTTTCTCCATTTCCACCAGTATTTCCAAAGTTCCTATCTCCTCCACCCTTCCTGAGATCAGAAAATTCAACCAAAAGAGGACAACCTCACCATTTCTCTGCAGGGTTCTGGAAAGAAGTCATTGCTGATGTCAGTAGATTAGAAATAAAGCAGTATTCCAGTATGAAGAAATAACTGCACAGAATTTTAAATAACTACCCCTTGTTCACACCTCTGCTGTCTGAAGGAGAAAGCGGTTATGTGTATCAATCAGAAACTTCACAGGACTCGGTGAGCTAGGATCCAGTACAGTCACTTGGACATTTGTCCTTTCTGTATTCATTAGAGCTGAAAATTCAGATAGAGCCTTTAAGGCCACAATGGTATCCTGTTGAGAGAAGAAAAATGATTGTCCATGTGAGTATATATCAAGGTCCCCAAAGAGTAGTCATATTTAGAAAACCTGCTGTACATTCATCTACCCTCCTTGAGAATGGAAGACTTTCTAACTCAGCTTTGAATCGGTTGGCTCAGAGAATAGTAGAGGCTCAGAATACATTTTCCACGTAAAACTGAGCATCTACTCTTTTATTAGTTAGTACAGATACAAAATAGCCAATACAGATGGGGAACTAATTTATTCCACATAAATGTTAGATATGAAGTTCATATTAAAAAAATAAAATGAGGGGTTAGTTTGTAGCTCAGTGGTAGAGTGCTTGCCTAGCATACATGAGGCACTGGGCTCGATCCTCAGCACCACATAAAATGAATAAACAAATAAAATAAAAGTATTGTGTCCATCTACAACTAAAAATAAAATAAAATAAAATGAGTATCTTAAGTCTTGGAGTTAAGTTACTAAACTTTTTTAAATAAGTAACTTTTTGAAGTCATGGGGGAAAAAAAGGAACCATATGCACCAATTTTAAAGGGGAAAAACTACTATCTCTCACCTGGGTAGATGCAAAACCTCCCAAGCTATTTCTTTGCCTGCTTAGCCACCTCATAATTGGGATTCCCTCGGAAATTTGAAACTGCAGAAAGTGTGAGAGTAGTGCATAGGCTGCAACTTCAATATCCAGAGAGCGTGGCTGCCAGGACTCAGAAAGCGTAGACACTGGAGACATCCAGAACTGCATGCCTCCTGAAAAAGAAAAGGACTAATGTTTGAATTAACTACCAAAAATTACATTTAATTCCATTAAACCTACACTGATTCAAGTTCTACTTGATTAGAATAAAATATTTTAATCTAAAAATATATATTTTTATCTATATATATGTGTGTACCTAGCCAGTATATGTAGATGCAGATACACACATACACACACATACATACATCACTTTTTAAACAATTACAACTTAGAAATGTTCATCCTTTTTCTATTGCCTCTATTTGAGGATGTTTTGAGAAATTATTTTTCCCAAGAGAAATTCCATACGTTTGGCTTAAGACTAAATGCCTATAAATAAAAGAAAAACATTATGTTCCATAAAATAATGTATATAATTTATCTGACCAGGACATCCCCAAAATAGTTTAGGACACATGGGAAAGAATCTTGTTCTGGAAATCTGCCACTAACCAGCTCTCACTTTCTGGGAAACATCTCCCTTTTTCATATCTTTTATAGTGTCTAAAGCCTCTAAATAATTTCTGCACTTATCACTTCTTGAATGAACAGAATTTTGAATCAGTGGGCATCATTTAGAGTTATTGCTGCCTACTCACCCGTCTCTCTTTCCCTCTTACACACACACCTGTACACCTGACTATACAGCCCATTTAGGTAGTAAGTACACTTGTGCTTTTTGTCCTTTTGTAGCCAAAAAGCAGTCCCCATTCCCCCCCAAAAAAACCCAATATTCATAAACACAACCCACTTACTAGTAGCACCTCTTTTATTATTTGTATAATTATTATTTTATTTATTTTATTATATTTTTATAATTATGCATTATAATTGCATAATAGTGAGATTAATTGTTACAAATTCACATTCACATAACATAATTTGATCAATTTCATTCCCCAATATCTTCCCTTCTCCTTCCCTCTAGTGTTCTTCCTCTACTCTGTTGATCTCCCTTCTATTTTCATTAGATCCTCCCCTTTTCCTTTTTTCTAACTTCCACCATATGAAAAAAAAAGTATATGGGGCTGAGGTTGTGGCTCAGTGGTAGAGCACTTGCCTGGCATGTATGAGGCACTGGGTTCGATCCTCAGCACCACATAAAAACAAATAAATAAAATAAAGGTATTGTGTCCATTTTTAAAAAAAAAATTTATGACCCTTGACTTTCTAACTTATTTCATGTAACAAAATGCTCTGAAGTTTCATTCATTTTCCTGCAAATGACATAATTTTGTTCTCCTTTATGGCCGAATAAAACTCCATTTTATACACACACACACACACATACATACACACCACATTTTCTTTGCTCATTCATCTGTTGATGGACACCTAGGCTGGTTTCATAATTTAACTGTTGTGAATTGTGCTTTGGCAGCATTTTTTGATACTTGCATTTAGATCATATTTTTGAGCACTTGCTACAAGACAGGCTCTGCACATGATCGCATTTAATTCTCACAGCAATCCTAACACAGATGTTATTTCCACTTTACAGGTGGGGAAAATGGAGCTCTTAAAGGTAGGTTGCAGAATTAGAATTTAAAACCAAGTCTCTCCAAAACCCAAGGTTTTAAGGAACATTTCAAGTCAAAAAAAGGGTAAGTGAGGAATGGCAGAACATATCTAAAAGAAGGAGATACCTGAGCCCCAAAATTCTATAGATAACTGCCAGGGAGCACAGAGACATCGTCACCATGTCAGGCCCATCTTGAACTCATTCTGCATTTCATTTTGTAAACGTAACCAACTTCATACCCAGCTTTTAAAATCTTCTCACTTAATTTACATATTCCATAATGCTTAACAACCCAAAAACTTCAATCCAGTTCACACATTACCTTCTTGTTCTGCACGCTCAGTCAGCAAATTCAAAGCTTCCTTTGCTTTAGGACTTCTCACTGATGACAATGCATAAGTTATAAGAGCTAGAGTATAATTGTCTGAAATTCCTCTGTTGAATTCAGACTCCAAAAATGTGACAGAGTCTTGCACATCAATATTAGGCTTGAAAGAAAAATGCATATGTCACTACTCAACCCATAACCACACAGTAAAACAAAAAGTACTTTGAAACATTCATTCAAAACATTTTTCAATATTTCTTAAGCACCCCTAATCTTAGGCAATAAGAATCAACAACGCTCATTGACATTTAAAGATTTGCTATGCATTTTGAAGATAATACTGCTTTTAGTTGTTATAATTAAATAAGCATCATTTTTTTAAGGAATAAGAAATAAAAAGTAGAGCTTTTGCCACTGTTTGAGTATCATAAACTCAGATAAAAAAAGAAAATATAGTTTAAGAAAGATATTTCTCTGATTTAATCTCCAATATTGAGTCTCTAAATTCAGGGGAAAGTTTATAACTAGTGCTGAGCTAGGAAAACAGTAGGAGCTTAATAAAGAGAATAGGTACTAATCTTATAAAATGCAATTGACAGTTAGCAGTAAGGTGTGAAACACCAAGACAGCTCTGGAGCAAAATCAAGCTCATGAGCGTAACTTTCCATGCATACTCATTCTCATGCAAGCACCCACACCCATTGAACATGCTTTTCAGAGTATGGGTGTGCTTTGCACTAAATCAACCAACATTGCAATTGTTCCATGATATTTTAGAAATAAAAAGTCCTTCACAATTTCATCTTGCTAGAACACATTCCCAATATTTAAGAATATTATTTTCCCTAATAGTAATGAAATATGTATTGACTTCTCTTACTAATAGCAAGTACCACACATGTTAGAAAATAGTTTATAGTTCTCTCACTCTGAAAAGTGATTTTGGAATGTGGCCACAAATGAAAAGCAAAAGGTACCCAAATACAGATTTTAAATGCAATATAAAATTGCAAAACTATTTAAGCTTCCAGATACATATTTGACCCACCAAAATCTACCTTCCTTGGATTTCCCACCTGTCATATATTATAGATTAAGTACCTGATACTTCTTGTATCCCAGGAGAGAAGTCACAATATAGGCTGTCAGTGTTACTGGACTTTTATTGCCACCTTGCAGTTCACTATGGATCACTCTTCCTGGCTCCCAAAATTCACCATTGGATTTCTGATGTCCTTTGAGCCAAGTATATATTCTGTGTAACACATTCTGATCAATATCTATGTAAGAATCAGCTTCAAGGAAACATCTTAAAACAAAAGCTGACAACCTTGGTGAAAAGGGGGGAAAAAACATCAAATACAATTTACAAAATACTCCAAGTAACACTGAACAAGCAAAACAACAACTCTTTTCCCCATCAAATATTCACCAAAGGTGAATTCCTCTGGAAAAAAAAAGAAAGAAAGACAGAAGAGAGACAACATGAATGAACAAACTGCTTGAGCATGGCCAAGAAATTCCAGGTTGAGTCACAAAACATCATATTTGGAAAGGAATTTAGAAACCACCTAATCCACCTCATCATTTTATAGATTGGGACTCTGGCACTCCAAAAGAGCTAAATAAATTGCCCAAGGTTACTCATCTTTGTTTTCTTCTACACATGTACCAAAGAAGATCTTAAACACACATGGCTCAGCATAAAGCTGTGGATGAAATATATACAGTTCACAAGCTAACTGTAGTCCTCTAAGTGAGGGGAATGGGCATTTTCTCTCTTATAGTACTACAGCCCATAGACCCCATCTGCTTGATCCAAATCTGGCCCTCAGGCCAAATGACCCAGGGAATGTTTTTGTCTGCACCCCATACACACATCTGTCAACAATGCCAACACCTAGGAATGATTCTTAAAGGGCAAAGGAGAAAAGAAGAGAGGGTAACAGAGAAGAGAAGAAGGAAGGAAGGAAGGAAGGCAAAGATGGAGGGAGGGAGGGAAGGAGGTGAGGCTTATGCAATAGAGTCGCTATGTGCCCCAAAAATGTCTAATGTATTTACTGTCTGATCCTTCATAGAAAAGGTCTGCCCACCCTGATATAAAACACTATATTAAAGTAAAAAGAATGTACAAAATCTTCTATTTATGGATTTATACTCTGACTTGTGATAAGAGAAAGTTTGAAGCAGAATCTATTTCATGTTATAAAAGCTTTAGCTTGATAAATATTATTGATATTCAATAATGTCCACTTCTCCTTTAATTGTTAATGTTCAATAATATCCAGTTTTCCTTTACTTTGAGTATATAGAGGAATTCACTTCCCTGCCCACTTTGAGGTTAGGAATGGCATGTGATGAACTCTGACAATGATAAAGTGAGTAGAAATATCACACTTAGGCTAAAGCATCCAATTGCCAGGGCTAGATACTACAGCCTTCTTTTTCAGGGCTGTGACAAGCCTGGAGCCTCCTGTTTTCATGGTGAGATGCCAGCTACAGAAGCACAGAGTAGAGTCCCCTGCTGACCCACAATGGAAATGCAGCAAGGGCAAGAGATAAACCATTGTTAATATGCTATTGAGATTTAGGATTTACAAGTTTGGACCTTGTGTTCCAACATGTGTTCCCTCAAAGGCACATATGTTAAACGCTTGGTCCCCAGAAGGATACTATTGAGAAGTGGTGGAACCATCGGTGAGAGGTGGGGCCTTGTGGGAAGTCCTCAGACCATTTGGGACATGGATCCAATGGGACTATGGGACCCTGGCTCTTTCGTCCTTCTTTTTTACTTCCTAACCACAAGGTCAGTACTTTTGTTCTGCCACAGCTTCACACAGACCCAAAACAACAGGGCCAACCATGGACTGGAATATGCAAAAATATAAGCCAAAATATCTCTCTCTCTCCCTCTCTCTCAAAAAAAAAAGTTTTGTGGATACATTACCTCAGGTATTTTGTTATAGTGACAGAAAGCTAACTAACATAGTCAATTTTATTCTGAAATATGAAATTGAAGATAGTGCAAAGAGAGAGAGATTAATTATCCAAAATCAGCCACAGAGAATCATTCAAGAGGAAATTCTGAATGTTCATTACTTAATTCAATCATTGTTTGTTTAAAAAAAAAAAAAAAAACTTAAAGGAACCACAAAGACTGTATTAACAAAACACTTGCACTAATCATATCAGATTATGGAAAGAATAATGTCACAATAATCAATTTTCCTTGTCATCTTGTTATCAGAAGGTACTTTTAGTACTATTGTTCCCCCAAACAAAAGAGAAATTATAATTTATCTTTTCTAAATAAAAGTATTTGATTTATTAATGTTTTAAATCATATTTTAAAAAGATAATCCCTTTTATGGGACTATGGCAAAAGCAGCTGCCAAGTCTACACACAAAGACATGTCTACCAATTCCATGGCCAGTGTGACCTAGTAAAAGTCCATTCCATGACACATGTATTGGATTGGCAAAAGCACTTACCAAGTGCTCCCAGAAGGATCATTATTTCCAAAAGCACTGAATGAGCCATCATCCCTCTGGTAGAGAAGTTCCCTCTGATAACCTGAAGAAACAGAAATGGACCAGTATTCAATGTAATCAACTTGCCATATATAAAAGTTTCTAATAATGACTCCATGTTGAGGAAACAGAGCAGAGAAGTAGAAAGAAGAAAACATAAAACAACACCTAATAAGGAGTACTTCCTATGTTAAGTATTATAAGAAATTTAAAATACTAGGACTTTTCAAGTAGAATACAGAAAATAAGAACTATAATATCCCAAAATTAAATTCAAAAGAATATCATAGCATGGGCAACACTCTGAGACCTTCAAAAGCAAGCAAATTAAAGGCAGAGTTTTATTTAACTCTCCAGTGTTCACCACGTTTTTTGTGCTTAGTCATCTAAAATTATTTGATGCCTAAAAAAAAAATTACCTATGGTATCATAATTAAAGTTTGTAAGATCCAAAACAGAAAGCAAAAATACTTTCCACTCTTATACCAGCAATAGATGGAAGGAAATGCTCATAGCCAACTGAGGCAAAACAAAAAATCAACCTGTCAGCCTACCCCAGCAATTCCACATTTCCACTAAATAAAAGTACTTGGTCATAAAACTGAAGTACTATTATTAAAAGTGAGAACTGGAGAGGGATGTTAAGGCTCAAATATCGGCCTTCATAAACGCAGATGTTTCATATTTGCAAACAAATTATTTCAAATGAAATGCAGTTGTTTCATATTTACAAAGCAATACATACAGGACCAAGTCCAAGGACTGAGAAATCATGGGCCAAACACATAGGATACACCAAACAATCTGCTTCTGCCAGTAAGTCCCAAACTTTCTTCCTTGAGTCTTTCCACAAGAAACATTCAATCTGAGTATCTGATTAAGCTATGATAAAACAGAACCTATGAGGAAAACAAGGCACTATGTTTCACAGTAATCTTTAAGACTTAACAGTTAGCTGGGCGCAGTGGCGCAAGCCTGTAATCCCAGCACTTAGGGAGCCTGAGACAGGAGAATCGCGAGTTCAAAGCCAGCCTCAGCAATGGCGAGGCGCTAAGCAACTCAGTGAGACCCTGTCTCCACATAAAACACAAAATAGGGCTGAGGATGTGGCTCAGTGGTCGGATGCCCCTGAGTTCAGTCTCCAGTACCAAAAAAAAAAGACTTAACAGGAAAAGGAATATGAACATTTCAAGTGATAATAATTTTGCTTAGTTTGAAGAAGAAAACATTAGATTATGATATTTGTGTACAACTTAAATATTATGGTACAGTAATTAAATAGGCCACCTTCATTCAACACTGACTAGGTATCAAGAACTGCTCAGGGTCCTTTGCAAGTATTAACTCGGGTAATTCTCACAACAACTCCTTGGTGTAGATGCTAATATTATCCTCTTTATACAGATGATGAGGCTGAAACTCAGAGGATAAAAATACTACCTGTACAGTCACACAACTGGTAGATAGTGAATGTGGGATTAGCCAAGGTCTAACTAGCTCCAAATAATTCACAGAACTCTTTCAATGATTAAACATGATACTGCATGAAAAGTCCTTAGCACGGTACCTTTTACATGGCAACCTCTCAACAAACAATAGGCATTGGTCTCTGACTGGCATGTGGGAAAGGTTTTCTAAGCACCAAATACAACAAAATAAAAATTGAAAAGTTTGACTATTAAAAAAGATTTTAAACTCTGCAATAAAAAAAAAACACTATAAGTGAAGTTGAAAAAAATAAAAGGACATATTTGCAACATATAAAATGGATAAAATAGCTAACATAAATAATATTACTAAATAAGTTAATTGTACATTTATATGTTGACATTATATATACATACATAAAGTATATTTTAAACTTAGGGGAAAAGATTTTTTAAATCCTGTAGGAAAAAAGTGAACAATAAGACAAGAATAGACAAGTCACAAAGATATAAAGATGAACTTAAATATATGAAAAATGCTCAACTTAATCACAGGAAAAATATAAATTAATCTTACAGTGAGCCACCATATTAGCAGATTAGCAAAGACTCAAAAGTTTGACCACTCGTTCTGTAAGAAAGACAGTATTCGTCCATCACTAGAGGAGATTCAAAATGGTACAACTACTATGTAGGAGAATGTCTTTCCCCTTTGGAGCCAGTAACCCCACTTGTGGGAATCTACCCTGGAGATACACCTCCAACAACACAAAAATACATATGCAGATTATTCATTTTAGCATGATATGTAATTATAAAATATTGAAAACTACCTAAATAGTGCCAAATCAGAAATTGGTTGAATAAACATTTATACATATGTACAACAAACTACTATGCAACTATGAAAAAAGGAAGAGGAATATCTCAGTAAACTGATGCAGGGTAATTTCTTGGATATACCTTTAAATTAAAAGGCCAAAATCTAAAATAGCATATATAGCATACTACTTTTTATACAAGAAAAAAGAGGAAATAAAAAGCACAAGTATATGTCATTTTTGCAAAAAAGAAGCTAAAATAGAAACTAGTAAAGTAGGTTACCCACAAGGGGTAGGGAGAAGAGAAAGGAGAGGGAAAGACATTCCTTTAAATATACTTTTAAAAATAAGATTCATTTTTGGAAGCATGTTAATGTTCTGCATATTCAAAAAATAAATAAAAATGGAAAAAATAAATGATCAGCTTTATTATTATTTATAATAATAAATTATAAAAAAATATGATCAGCTGAAAAAACTAAATGATGAGCTCTATTATTATACTACCTTAGTTCATTTTATCATGTTTTAGTTTTTATACACCCTTGGGAAAAAAAACAGCATATAAGCTCTTCATTTTTCAGAGGAATCAGGGATCACAGAGAAGCAGAATAATTTCTTAATGTTCACAAACAATATTAGCAAAAGAGTCTAAAACATTCTCCCTCATTTTCCAGCTCGGGACTAAATCCACCAGATAGCCAGAGTTCAACTGTGAACTCAACCTAACAGGGAAGTGGACAGTAGAGGAGACATTTGGGGCCCTCCATCATCACAAGAGGTTCTTCTTGGGGGAGGAAGCCATGTACTTCCAAGCCCCCACATCACATCAACAACTGCAGTTCCAAGTATGAGATCTTGTAAAACCGGTCAGAAAGCTGAGATCATGGAGATGAGATCAGTGCTTATGGAAATTACCCCTCAGATGGCTGACCTCCAACATTCCCTGTTAATATCAACAACTAGCACCATTCTTCCACTAGGGGCAGCCAGCCCAGAGGAAAAGAGGAGGCACATGTAGAGCCAGTTGTGAAGTGAATTTCTTGAACTGACTTAGATAAACCTGAGAGTCTAAACCTCCAGCTCTGTTCCCATGAAAAAATAAAGGCAACAAGCAGAACCCAGAGAGAAGAACTTATATGACACTCTTTGTAGGAGGAGTCCCCTGGGAGGTTTCCCTCCTTGTGTTTCACCAGCCATGCATTGTTGGAGAACCCTCAGCTGTTTGTCCTCTAAGTGCATCCTAGTGTATCAGGCCTCATTTCCACTCCATGAGCAGAAAAGGGTACTGTTGATGGAGATATAGCTTTTGTTCTTAATAAAGCAATTCAACACTCCAGTGTAGTCACCTGAGTTGATGACTTTTCATCACAGTAGATAAGAAAGTCAAAAACATGGTTTTCTCCAAAAGCTTATGAAAAAATAAGAATATTGCCTTTACATTAACAGTTTTATGAACAGCTCTTGAGTTTGAAAGTAATAACATGAACAGAATTGTCAGACACTTCTGAAAATTGAAATACAGAAGTAGTCAAGAGACTTTTAGGATAATGTCCCAGGAAGCACTGTTTATAAATGACCAAATAAGACATATACATTTCAGGGCCATGAATTTTCTTTGGGCTAACCATGAAAAAAAAAAAAAATCTTCAGAATTTATCATAGTAAAGATGAGAGTACTGTTTACAGAAATATATCAAAAAGTAACATTCCAGGGCTTTAGATGTAGCTCAGTGGTATAGCACTTGCCTCACATATAGGAGGGCTCTTTGATCCCCAGCACCACAAAAAAAAAAAAAGAAAGAAAGAAAAGAAAAACTATTCTGAATACAATTTGCCTTGGTTTACTTTAAATATCAAAATTATATGTAAATCTGGGTGCAGTGGTGCACGCCTATAATTCCAGCAGCTCAGGAGGCTGAGGCAGGAGGATCTAGACTTCAAAGCCAGCCTCAGCAAAAGCAAAGAACTAAGCAACTCAGTGAGACTCTGTCTCTAAATAAAATACAAAATAGGGCTGGGGATGTGGCTCGGCGGTCAAGTGTTCCTGAGTTCAATCCCCAGAACATCCCCCCCCAAAATCATATGTAAATAAACGAAGTAAAATCAGCTCTTCTTGACTATGTGAAGCACTTTCTCTAGCAAAAGCTAATAAAGATATTTTCTGTACTAAACGAAAAATAATCATTATTCACTTCCTTACTTTCTCTGACATAACATGGAGATAGAGAAGTTTATGGTTTTTTCTCCTCCAGCTTCTTCACTTTTCCCTCCAGCCACACGTGTGATGGCCAAAGGCAGCCAACAGAATTCTGAAGTTGATTTTCTCCTGTTTTTATTTCAACAGAGAAAAATATAATGTTTTCAACTAGACTTGGTCCGAGTCTGACTTGAAAAAATTGAGCCACAAACGCTACGATTTGAATATCGGAGGAAAACAAGAGGTTTAAATCTTCAATTAACAAGTTCAGGATTTCCAGTCCTTATCAGAAACAATTTTCATTTTATGATTCTGTTTTTTGATTTTTTAAACAGCAAAATACACACACTTCATTCAATGATGTAGCTGTTGTTTTGACCCAAAAAATCAATGGGTTAGGTTACAGGTTTCCTGGGCCAAGCATGATTTAAGTAAAACAATGCGCTGTTCATAAATGACATTTAAATAATGTAATCATGACTCACACCAAAGCCACTTCAATTTCTTAAAAAAGAAAAACAACTACACTATATTTAAAGGACTTGGGCAAATATGATGGCAAAAGAAAAGACAGTCTCTGATTTCTTTATGAAATCAGACACTGATTTCATAATGAAAAGTATTATACCAGGAAACTTTTGTCTATCACTTTGAAATGTAATTTGGACTAGCATGTGAGATGACGTATTTGGGGAGCTCCGTTTTGCTAACTTTCATCAGTCACTTCACCAGATCAAAGGGGAACATGTTGAAACCACGAGTCACATTTCCTGGCTGATAAGAACACACCAAGACCAGGTATAATCTTTAGTGTCTACAGATAATCACTACATTGTGGAAGCACTTCAAAAATCTTCTAGGCCCATTTCCACATGAAGACAGTGAATCTAAAGCCCAAAGAAGTTAATATGGATAATTCATTCATCCATTTGATATTTACTGAGACACCCATAAAGCGATACAATGATGACGCAGCAAAACCTTGTCACAGAGTTCATTCTCAGAGTGTAGGAGACAGATAATTATAACAGGGTAATTTTAAAGAATGTTAAGTAAAAAAAACAAAATGGAGTAACGTAAATCAGAGTCACTAAATGTCAGAGAAGGTCACGCCGAGGAAAACACAGCTAACTGAAGACAGTCATGGAAAGATCTGAGGGAAAAACACTCTAGGAGAAGGAAGAGCAAGTAGCTTGAAGCTGGGAATGCCCCAGACAGCACAGAAAGGGAAGCAGAGAGTGGTGTCAGCTGAGGATGAAGATGGAAGACGAAGACAGTTCACTCAGGACCTCGTGGGCCACGGCCAGGAGCCCATTGGAGGATCTTAAGCAAAAAAATTACATAATCTAGAAATTTTCAAAGACCCTTTTTTATAATATATGGAAATGGTACTGAAGAGGAGTGAACACAGAAGCAAAGAGAATATTTAGGAAACCAACAGTTAGCACTGAGATGGAGACATGTGGAAGGATTTCTTATTTGTTTTCAGAGGTAGAATGGAAGAGATTTGTTTGTGGACTTTCCACCCTAACTCCAGAATTAGAAGGAACCAACTTCATTATAGCTGACGTACTAACTGATGAATACAATGGTAAAATATCTTATTCTCAAATCAACTATATCAGGTGGGAAAACTAAGGCTCCAAGAGGACTAAGAAATCAGCCCAAGGTAGGAGGCAGGATTTAGAGTCCAGTTCATACTATCTCCACAGCCAGTTCTATACTCCCAGAACTCCACTTCCTCCCAAGATGAGACAGGCTTTCCTTACAGCAGTAGTGCTGGACAATCTGAACAATTTGGAGGACTATTTGGCACTTAGAGACCAAAGATTTCTTTGCCCTCTGGCTGCTATGCATCTTCTAACAACCAACAAAAGTGAAGAAAGATCCCAAGTAATCAGTGAGATGTCCAGAGGGCTGCTTTAAAAAACTACAGTTTGACACCAACCTGGCCATGATTGGCCTGAGGGAACCAGCACTGCTTTTGGAGTAAGGGCTCTCTGGAAAAGAATTAGACCAGTCATTTTTTACAATCTTTGCTGACCCAGAGCAGAAGATCTACATCACAAGCTCAAATTATCTTTAAAGGATATTATCATTCCTTAAATGTTTCAAATTATTCCTTTAATGTTTCATTTTTCAAAAACATTAATGTTAGATTAGCCAAAGTTCATAAAGCATATATAAATATGGAATTATTTGGCATTTTCTGAAATATTTTACTTCCCTGTATTAAAATATCATAAAGAATGAATACAACAAATTATAAAATACCAGTGTACTTCTTAAATGCACTCTCTTCTTGAAACCAAACTAAATCTTGAATACAGACCAGATCTTGTTTTTATTTTTTATTTTATTTTTTAAAATATTTTTTAGTTGTAGATGGACACAATATCTTTATTTTACTTTTATGTGGTGCTGAGGATCAAACTCAGTGCCTCAAACATGCGAGGCAAGCGCTCTACCACTGAGCCACAGCCCCAGCCCTAGATCTTGTTTTTAAAGATGCAGAATTACATTATGACAATCTCCAATCAATTTTACTCATCTTCTTAAATATAACTAATATGCTAATGTGTAAAGATCTCATATTTTTTAAGCACGGCACACAATATGCCATAAAGAGCTCTACTAGCACTTTCTTAAACCAAATAAGGATAGAATTTGAAAAATAAACAGTTCTTATATGTATGCATTTAACATATAACTAATCCACAAATATATATATAACACAGCAATTTTAACCCCCAATGGGTTAGTTGCTATTATCATTATTATACAGACTTTAGTTTAGGCTAAATAGGCCTCTAATAATAAGAGAACCTGCAAGAAAAGCTCACATCAAAGCAGTCTTTATGTAGTTTTCCAATTCTTTTATGCAAAATTTAATAAAAGGGCTAACAGCTTGCCTCTCTTTGCATTTAACCCATTCATTATAAGAAATAGAAAACAAAAATTTAAGAATTGGAAAACACTGAACTATACTCTTCTTAGATTATACTGTATAAGCATTTTCCAATCATTTTGTATAAACCATTCAATCTTCATGAGTTTGATGGACAGCATATATCATACAAATCACACAGACAGAAAAACTCAGTCACACAGTGATCTTGCTGAAGGTCCCCTAATAAGGAAATGCAAAAACTGAAACTAACATTGGGATGACTTTTGGAGTATTCCAGGAAATCAAATTATTATTATTATTATTATTATTATTATTATTATTATTATTAAAAATATCTCAGAACTCTTTATTTTGCTCTTAGATGTAAATAGCATGGACTCAGAAGTCAGATATTGGGTCCAAATCTCAGCTCTGCTACTGGCTTGCTACATAACCCTGGGCAAGTTACTTAACTTTTCTGTGCCTTTACTTCTTCATCTGTAAAAATGGGCTCATGCTAATGCTGATTGTGAGCATTCAATGAGATATTAAATGTAAACTGCTTAGAACACTACCTTCCACATAGTAAGCTCTCAGTCATGGGGACTGTTGATATTAGCAAGTGGCCAAGTCATCTGGTATCTTAACTGTTCCACCTATCAGATAGTCAGGGCAGAGTCTCACTAATATGACATTTTCTGAGAAGCTGGAAGGTCTTCTCCATACAAACACTCTCTCCTAAATTCCATCTGATGAATATTTTAAATGCAGTGAGAAAGTCCCCACTACATGACATTGTTTTCTCTATTGACAGAGATTCTTTGAGAGGAAAGGCCCAACTTCCTCTGTTCCCTCAGCACTAGAATGACTCTGACACTAAGAGATCTCAATAAATGTGTACTAAATAAACAAGCACTGAGTCCTTTAGATTTTTAAAGAGTTTTAAATTTCAAATCCCTATTATAATACAAACCTCTCTAGAAACTACCTGCTTAAGCCACTACAAACACCTTAACAGCAGTTAGTGAACAGTCAGCTGCATAAAGGATGGTGACAGCCTCTAGCACATTCAACACCATCTGGTCCCACCATCACACACCAGTACAATACCCATTTAGGTTGAAATACAGTCTAGGGCAAACCATACCTGGAAAAAAAAAAAAAAAAAGAACAAACTTTTTATTACAAATAAAAGTGTATTTCTAAATTATTTACCTTGCCTCATAAATGAAAGAGATTTTTCTTTTATATTATCTGTCAGTTGTTTCTTTTTCGTCAGATAATCCAAAATGTAGATATTTGGAGCAAAATTGATCATGTTCTGTTCACCACAGCCATAAGGCATCTGAATCAGTGAGGCTAAGCCATTGATGGAAGGCCCAAGAACATCTCCTAAAAGCACAAGACATGCAATTCATTCAGTAAACAGTCATTCACAGTTATCTACTGGTGGCAAGTCTTCCATTGAATACAGAAGGTATTTGTCACTGAAGCAGGTAGAACAAAGTAGAAGCTTTATATAAATTACCTGGCCAGAAAAATAATTATGCAGTGGTACTGAACTTGTAAATTACATAATAAATTGGGAGACTTTTAGCTTACAGATATGGCATTCACAGTAACAAAAACAGCATACTGGCATAAAAGTAAATACATAGACCAACGAACAGAGAGAGGACCAAAACTAAATCCACACATCTTCAGCCAACTTATTCTCAACAATGGTGCCCAAATCATAACATTTAACTGGAGAAAGGACACTCTCTTCTATAAATGGTGCTGGGAAAACTGGATATCCACATGTAGGATATTGAAACTTGACACATATTTCTTACCCTGTACAAACATCAACTCAAAATGAATGAAAGACCTTAATTTAAGACCTGAAACTTTGAAACTACTAGAAGAAAACACAGAGGAAACACCATTGGTAGGCAATGATTTCCTACCTAGGACTCTAATAGCTTGGGAAACAATGAGCTATTAGACAAAAATTGATACATGGAATTACATGAAATTTAAAAGCTTCTACACAACTGGCTGGGGTTGTGGCTCAGTGGTAGAGCGCTTGCCTGGCATGTGTGAAGCACTGGGTTCGATTCTCAGCACCACATATAAATAAATAAATAAATATCCTTCAACAACTAATAAAAATAATTTAAAAAGAAAAAGCTTCGGCACAACTAAGAGAACATTCAACAGAGTGAAGAGACAACCTACAGAATGTGAGAAAATCATTACCACCTGTTCACCTGACAAAATTCCAGAATATAAAAAGACCTCAAAAAACTGAACAATAAAAAACAAAGTAGTCCAATTTGTAAATGGACAAATGACCTAAGTAGATACTTCTCAAAAGATGAAATACAAAAGCTAATGAATACATGGAAAGAAATCATTGACATCTTTAGAAATCAGGAAAATGCACCTCAGAAGTACACTGAGATTACATCTCACCCCAGTTAGAGTAACTATTATCAAAAAAGAAACAATTTTAAAAAGTAAATGATGACAAGCATGTGGAGAAAAAGTAACCCTTATATGCTGTTGGTGGGAATTAAATTAAGTATGGACATTCCTCAAAAAAAACTAAAAATAAAACTACCATATGATTCAACTATCCCACTCCTAAGTATATATTCAGAAAAAATGAAGTCAGCATACAGAAGAGACACCTCCTTACTCATGTTCACTGTAGCACTCATCACAATAGCCAAAATATAGAATCAGCCTATTTGTGTCAACAGATGAATGGATAAAGAAACTGAGATATATATACAAAATGGAATATTATTCAGGTATAAAGAATGAAATTGTGCCATTTGTAGGAAAATGGATGATACTGAAGGTCATCATGTTAAGCAAAACAAGCCAAAGAAAAACAGTATCACGTGTTCTTTCATACATAGAAACTTAAAAAAAAAGGAAGGAAGGAAGGAGGGAGGGAGGGAGGGAGCGAAGGAGGGAGGAAGGAAGGGGCCTGAAAGTAAGGAGGACCTATTAAAGACTGAGAAGGGAACTGGGGGAAGGGAAATGAGAGGAAAAGGTAAGAAAATGTAGAAGGGAAGGTGGACATGATCAGTGCACAACATATGCATGTATGGAAATGTCACAGTGACTTGTTAAATCATAAAATTAATACGTTAATAAACATGAAAAAAAGATATGACATAAATTAGGCAAAAAAAAAATTCTTCTTTAAATCTTGAACAAAAATGTAAGGAATGGACCATTAGGACCCATCATTCTTAAACATGAAAGAAATATTTTATTAGTAGTATTCTCCACATGAACAGAACTTTTTATTTCTTACTAACAAATACTTGAGAAATGATATTTCTTAAAAGAGGTGGTAGTGTTTTTTGCTGTCCTCTATTTGGCAGCAACAAAGTAGAAATAACAAGTATAAGCTTCCAATGACCTTTAGGATCAAAAAATATTGGGAATATTCTTCAAAGATAGTAATCTAAAATGAAATAAAACACATACTTAATAGACTCTTCTACCCACATGAAGACACCCTCGGGAAATAAGTAAAAATTCAGATACAGGTTGAGTTTTTAA
Source organism: Geosciurus inauris (assembly GCA_004024805.1). Classification (NCBI taxonomy): domain Eukaryota; kingdom Metazoa; phylum Chordata; class Mammalia; order Rodentia; family Sciuridae; genus Geosciurus; species Geosciurus inauris. The sequence goes on from PVHX01011172.1 coordinate 62,120, forward strand.
TTTTGACCCCTACTGTTGTTAAGTTGTATGAAGAAGAGTATTCTTCTATGTAATTTACTTACACCATGCCAATTCCAAACAACTAGTGAAAATCTAGTCCTAACAAAAATGAATACAAAACAGAGAAGACCTCTTTCATATGAATAAGATGCAGCCATGCCAAAATGTCTTTAACTTTAGATGTTAACACAGAAAAACACAGTTCATATTATTACCCCTGAAAAGTTACATTTCTAATATTCGAAATGAACATAAATTTATAACCTCAAAATCCAAAGAAACAAGCTAAAATTCATACATTCTGGACCTCAAAGTGTTTTTTTAATCACACAAAAATAAGACTTGAAAATCTACTCTTTACATTCAGCAAAAAAGTTAAACCGCAGAGTATTTTTGTGACCCTAGATAGGACAGACTCACTCCTATTTAGGGAGTGAAGGCATACATTTCAAATTCAGGAATTCTTCTGTGTGTGCATATGCATGTATGTACTTCACTCTACTGTATTTCTACTGCATCTCCCCGAATACCAACACTGAGAGAAGCATAGGCAGAACTCCATTAAACAGAGAGCCTATTTAATTATTTTAAAGAATTATATCTAAGGCTCCAAATAAAGTCCTCTGTACAGCGATTAGTTGTTTGTGCTTATACTGCATCTATAGATAAGATTGAAATGAAGTCTGAAGGCTTGACATTCTGATGTCTTGACGGCCTACCCAACTATTTAGATGTCTTTAATTAATACATTTTTTACAGTTATTTGTAAAGCATAATTTATAAGCAAATCATTTGTGGTGATTAATTTTATGTGTCAAACTTGAGTAGGACAGGGTTGCCCTGACTAAACATTGCTCCTGGGTGTGTCTGGTGAGGGTGTTTCTAGATGAGATTAGTGTGAGATTTTGCTTCTCTAGAGAACCCTGACTAGTAAACCAGTGTGTAGAAGTTATGTTTAATTCTAAACTATTTTAGATTACAAGGTACTAAAGTAACTAAGAGACGTACCTAGAGTCAGTGGGTAGTTTCTTATCCTCAAGGTAACCTATGTCCTGCAAAGAACTAACTGCTCTAGGCAGTAGCTCCCAGCCCTTGGTTATCACTGTACCCACCTTACCCATCGTCCAAGACATTCTACTATGTTGGTTTAGAGTAAAACACAGATATCTGTATCTTTAAAAAGCTTCACAGAAGATTCTGATACTCATCAGTGGTCAAGAGCTAAGAAGCTTTGCTTTTAGGAACCCTTTCCTCCACCACAGCAGGGTGGCGCCTCTCTTCAGGGTGCGATCTGCAAGCCAGAAGCTTCACTATCACATACCTGGTAGCTGTTTAGAAATGCTAAATCCTAGCTCCCACCCAGACGACTTTCAAACAAGATCCCCAGTTGATTCATATGCACATTGAAGACTGAGAAGAGCTATTCCAGGATACATAATTTGCTAACCTTTCTAATATAATCAGTTGGGACCAATTAAACACTCTCACAATTTCTTCTCATTAGGACTAAATAAGAAAATACATGTATAAATAAATGAACAATATATATTATTATTTATATTATTAGATACAAATAAATCAGTATATGGGAAAATACTCTTACCAACTGCAGTGATCTGAACTCTTTCACTGCCACTGACTGTATCAGGAGGAAATGAGAAACTCAAAGTTTTCATGGTACTTTGCAGTTTGTTGTCAGTCAAGTCTAATAAGATGGACTGTGAATATGATTTTTCTATTCCTTCAGCCTATTGAAAAAAAAGGAACACAATTAACATGGTCTCTGTGCATCTATTTACAGAGAACAATATGCAGATATGAAGACAAACACTGGGCCTATTGTCTATAGTTTCTGTACAATTAGATAAGTAATTATCATTTCTTGATTCTGATTTAAAATCTGTTAAGTGTTTACCTTCTAGTTGAATTAGACAAAAAGTTTCATTAAGTGTGATGGAAAAAGGTAAAATGTGATGAGAAAAAAAAAACTTATGGGGTAGATTCTATTGTTATCAAAAGAGATGGATTAAATATTTTATCCAAAATCACATTTAGCAGGGCAGAGATCCAAAACAAGGGCTATCTCATCCCAGAACCCAAGTGCTCATCTGCTATGCTGGCTTGTCTTTTTCTGCAGAATGTCTTCTCAGACAGTCTACAGAATATCTTCTACAGGCACTGAGAATTCCAAAATTTCAAATCTACTTATCAACCTGAACATGATTTAATAGGATCCCAAAGACTGAAGATGTAAATGACTATAAAAGAGACTATGGTCTTGAGACTCACTGTCCTGATTAAATTTAAAGAGGAATACTGGCAATTATTTCTAAGTATATATGTTATATTTTTACATAAAGATGAGAAAACAATCGGGCATTATCAGGAAGATTAAGGAAAATATATACTAGGTTTGCCAACAAACTTAACCAAGAGAAAAACCATCTTTTCTGTCCTTTTCAATTCCACATACCTATTTCATTTACTTTGGACTTGAAATATTTACCTTTACCAAAATCGTCTGGGTGATAGCATCAGAAGCAGTGGGTGAAATAGCCATGACTGTGATAGGAATTTCTCCCAGATGTGTTGGCTTGACAGGAAAAAGAACAGTTGCCCCATCCTCACTGGGAACCAGAATGGTCTGCTGGTGTCCTGTGGCATTGATTTCATTCAAAGTCATTAGAATATCATATCTGTCACTTTTCTCGATGATTACCTTAACCTGAAAGAAAAAAATACCTGTGGTTTTTGTATAATAAGTGCTCTTCAGCAAAGTGTCTTACCACCACAAGTGCTGTTAAATCTGTGCAGTTCAAAACAAGAGAAAGATGAGGTAAAGATTCAGCCAATGAGAAGATGAAAAGAAAAGACCTCATTTATTTCATATGCTTTCCCCTTCTACCTCAAAATATCTGAGGAAAAGGCACTCTTCACCTCCATTTCTAATCCTTTCCCTAACATTAAGTTCTGTCATTATGCAAAACCATTGAGTGATAAGGTTGTACACATAACCATGGTGTAGGTACCATCACCAACCTGATTTAACTGTGTTGTCCCTAGAGATACTGGTCTCATCAGAAAACAATGAGACAAACAGAATGAGATGCTATTACATCCATTGAGAGTCTCTGTGAAAATTATTCCAAGAAAAGTATGACTCAGACATCAATCCTAAAGTATATCTTGGTTATAAACTTTTGTAAATTATGCCAAAGTTGCTAGTCTCATCAAGAATAGCATTTCTCAGCTGGGCGCGGTGCCACACACTTGTAATTCCAGCACTTTGGGAGGCTGAGACAAGAGAATCGTGAGTTCAAAGCCAGCCTCAGCAATGGTGAGGAGCTAAGCAACTCAGTGAGACCTTGTCTCTACATAAAACACAAAATAGGGCTGGGGATGTGGCTCAGTGGTCTAGTATCCCTGAGTTCAATCCCTGGTACCAAAAAAGTATACATATATAGCATTTCTCACACAGCATGGTGGCACATGCCTGTAATCCCAGCACTTTGGGAGGCTGAGACAAGAGAATCGAGCCTTAGCAACAGTGAGGCACTAAGAAACTCAGTGAGACCGTATCTCTAAATTAAAAACACAGAAGAGGCTGCGGATGTGGCTCAGTGGCCAAGTGTCCCTGAGTTCA
>PVHX01011173.1:0-65760 GCA_004024805.1 Geosciurus inauris
ACAATGGAATATTATTCAGCAATAAAAGAGAATAAAATTATGGCATTTGCAGGCAAATGGATGGAACTGGAAAGTATTATGCTAAGTGAAGTAAGCCAATCCCAAAAAACCAAATGCCGAATGGTCTCTCTGATTAGTGGATGCTGATGAATAAGGGAGGTGGGAATGGGAAACATAAGAGAAATAGAGAAATACTGGACGTGACATGGGGGAGGCGGGGGGCAGGAAAGGGGAATGGGTATAGTAAAGATTGTTGATAAAAAATATATATAAATATACATATATACTGTTCATTGAAAGTGCATATAAAGATGTTTAATATGAAGAATGTAATCTGCTTATAATTTTGTGCAAAGTTAGAAAAATTATGATTATAACAATATGTTTTCTATTTGCCTCAACAAATGTTTTCAGTGAATAGTGTGTACACCTTCTGAAAATTTGTTTTTTTCTGTTTTGTTTGATAACATGTATTAAAATGCAACTTTTGAGAAAAATAAAAAAAAAAGAAAAATTGGTCTGGTACTATTATTAAAAACTTTGTCAGTGTTTTAGTCAGATTTTCACTGCTGGGATCAAAAACTTGACAAGAACAATTACAGGAGGAAAAGTTTATTTGGAGGCTTATGGTTTCAGAGGTCTCAGTCCATAGATGGCCAACTCCATTGCTCTAGGCCAGTGGTGAGAAAGAACATTATGGTGAAAGAGTGTGGCAGAGGACAGCAGCTGAGAACATAGCATCCAGGAATCAGAGAGAGAAAGCTCTGCTCAACAATGACAAAATATAAATTCCCAAAATATGCCCCCAATGAACCACCTCTTCCAGTCACACCTTACTGGCATATAGTTACCAGCCAGTTAATCCTCATCAGGGAATTAATGCACTGATTAGGTTAAGGTTCTCATAATCCAATCATTTCACCTCTAAACTCTCATGCATTGTCTCACACATGAGATTTTGGGGGACACCTCATACCTAAACCATAACAGTCAGTGATACATGAAACAAAAGAAAAGAACTCATGTTACATGGTAAAGAAATACATAAAAACCATAATAAAAAATGACACTTGGCTTTGAGAAATGTTGTAAGTCCTCTTGTGAACGTGGTCATTAGAAGGGTTGTTGCAGCTTTGGAGTTACTGTTTATTGATGGAAAGGGTTTATCTTAAATTGGGTGGGAAGTAGGAACACCAGATGTGAATGGATAGGGCACATAATGTAAAACATGGGCAGTTTGCTGAAGTGATTGACAGATGTTTGAGGTGAGCCCCTCCTGCATGTGCCCACATGGCTTAGTGAGCTGGTTTTCTGCACTTAGCCAGTGTGCACCACGGATGAAAGCTTGCATAAGTAAGTGCAAAATCCACTTTGTCCTCTACTCTTTTCTTAAAATATCGATTATGTTGGAACAAATTCATGTTTTTCACAGAGGAATTGACTCTACAATGTTAATGGACTGCAGTGTGATTAAATTTTGAGTTAGACTGTATTTCTAGGTTCCCCTAGAAGTATTCACTGGCACAAACTGTGGCCATTGACATTTGAATCTTGTTTGAGATCCATCCTTCCATCTCCTGCATTTATCCTTCAAAATATTTCTACCACCAATTGGTGTGTCTACTTGATACTTGCATTTTCTTTCTTTCTTTTTTCTTCTTCAATGTGCCTTATTATATTCTCAAAGTACTGAAGAAAGAATATGTGACACCACCACAGGAGGTGCAGAGCAGGCGATTCCCAGAGGTTTATTAGGCTTTGTTCTGCCTTTGTCTAAACAATTCACTCAGCCTGTGCAATTACACTGCTTCCTCTGGGCAAGGGCTTTTCCTATCACAGCATCAGTGAACTGTGTGGGCCTGATTTTTGGCCCAGGCTCAGCATCTTTCATCAACACTGTGATTGTCCTGGATGCAGGCCAACACAGCAATATCCACACATCAAGAGGCAGAAACATGCTTTCAGCATTACACCAAAATGAAGAAAATTCATTTGAAGGATGAGTCCTTCTTGGAATTGAATTTTTATCTCAAATCCTGTTCTTTCCCCTTGACCTAGTTTTACCTGTCCGGCAATGCTTCATTGTTCCACTTCCTCCAATAATTCTTAATATGCTCTTCCCTCCCCCACTGTTTCCACCTATCTCACCTTACTCAGTAGATCTGAGCTCATTGCCTGGGTCCTGTGCCCTTCACAGCACTGCAGTGTCACAGGCCTGCCTTAGTGTAATGGGTTTGCAGAGATCTCCAGGGAAGGCAAGCTGCCTTGAGCAGCACCGGCACCTTGCTCAGTTTAGGGCTGGAGTGTCAGGACCTTTTCTCCACAGTATCCCTTGGTTGATTAGGAATAAATTTTTCTTTAGTTTGATTACCTATAATAATTAATTCTACTCAGCAAAGTTGTTAACTTCTAGAATAAAATATATCTACCAAAGCTGATTCATTTACAAGATACTCAGTCTTGTAAGGAATCTGAAAAGCCAGGCTGCCAAAACATTGTCAAGCTTATACATAAATATTTTTACTCATCGGAAATCCATTATTTGTTAAGGCAGTTCATGCAGCATTTAGAGAATTCTTTTAAAAAGTTATTGCTAATATGGAGATTAAAACATCTCTCAAGTGGGCTAGGGATTTGTTAGAGCATATGCCTGATATGCAGAAAGCCCAGGGTCAATCCCTAGCACAGCAAAATTAAAAAAAAAATTAAGAATACTCAATAATAGAAATTCCATTTCTCTAGGACTTTTGGAATAACACAAAGTTTTGTTTTCAAGAAATCTCTGAAATTTACACAGAGATATACCCTTTTCCAGTGGTTTTTTCTTTTTTATACCCTGAAGATCATATATCTAAAGAATGTCTCTTTTCTTGACAATAATAAATGTGGTATAAACACAAGCATAAAATATTATGAGAGAAATTTGAGTATATTTAGGTTCTGTGAGTGGTTGGAGAGGAGTAGAATTGGAAATTATCCAACAATAAAAATTATCAGTTATTACAATTCACTTTGGTGAGACTTTGTTCATTGACCAAAATGGCCTATATTCCAGGTGGTCATGGATTCTAATATTCTGACTTGAAGCTTAATATGGGAATTTGGGGGCAAGTTATGAATCAAGTAATGAATCTTTGATGGTTATTCAATGGTCTTACCAATTTTAACTATTAATAAGCACTTAAGTTTAGACATTTAACTACAAATTAAAATAGAGAAGAAAGTTTTAAGGAAAATGCATCATAAACATAGAGAATATAATGTATTAGCAAAAATCAAGGAATGGAAAATTCCTAAAACATCTTAAAATTTTATTTCAAATCTCTAAAAATTCTTTTATCAAAAATACAGTCTCCCATGTTAATAATCCTAAAATCCATCTTACAGAAAGTTAACATAATCAATAGTTTAAGTGCTTGCTTATTACTTTAAGCAATCCAAAGTACTGTGAAAACAACCTTGAAATACAATTCTGGGTCCTATGGTCTAAAAAAGAAATAGCCAAATTTCCATATTCAAAGTAATGGCCTTTGAAGGGATTCATGGTTGTTTCTAGAGTATCAATTTGGGGAAGTGAACATAAATCTGGAGAATATGCCTTTCAAGTAAGTACAGTTCTAAACTCTGTTTAGGTGTCAAAAGGGGCCAAAGAAAGAAAAAAGTTCATAAAGAAGGTTACATAAAATAGCTGTACCCGAATTTTTTGGTTAACATTTAGAGGAAAAACCTTTACCAGTTCACACACACACACACAAAGATAAAATCATTTTACAGTGAAGCAGATACATCTCCCGAGGCTTCCTATCAACATAAAATCTTAACATATGAGATGATCAGCATATATTGGATAAGAATTAAAGCCACAAATGGCTTGATGTTATAGCTCTATCAGTGCCTCTCACATTTTGTTCCAATGTAATGCCATATTAGTAACCAGTTAATGTAGAATCATGCCAAGTCAGCTAAAGTGCCCTTTGTATTTTGTAAGTATGGAATTTGGGGGCAAATTATTCTTTCTTCAGTACTTTGAGAATATAATAAGGCACAGTGAGCAGAAAAAGAAAGACAAAAATATCAGAGTACTGACTAGACATACCAATTGATGGCAGATATATTTAAAAGAATAAATTCAGGAGATGGAAGGATGAGTCTCAAACAAGATTCGAATGTAAATGGGTACAGTTTGTGCCCTTTGAATATTTCTAGGTGAATCTAGAAGACAACAGGTTCAACCCAGGTTTTGGGGAGTTAAGGGAGGGAAGGGCTCCAGTTCTTGGCAAAAGGAAATAATTGTTAATATACACACACATACACATATGTATATGTGTGTGCATATATATATTTTGCAAACCAAAATATCTGTGTGATGGTACCATTGATTGAAACGACTTTCCTATGTTAACTATTTCATTAGTTTTACTTTGCCATAAAGTAATCACTCATATATGTACAGTTATCGTATTATCTTCTTAATACTTATAAGTTGCTGGTATAGTTCCTGTTTCATTCATTATATTAGTTATTTCACTCATCTCTCTTGATTAGGCTTACCATATCTAATAAAAACTTAGTCTTTTTTTGAAGAAGCAACTTTTGGCTGTGTATGAACTTATGGATTTTATTATTTATACTTTGTTTTTGTTTTCTTCTGTGTTGTTTTAATTTTCCAGTTCTTCCTTTAACACAATTTTTCTAGTGAATATATATACCACTGATGCTATGTTATGCTATCATAATAAACAACTCCCAAATCTGAGTTTCTAAACCATTAGAATTCCATTTATGCATCCCAGAGGCCCACCTTGAGTCAGCTGTAAACTCTCCTCCTCAAACACCGTTATCCACACTCTGAAACTTCCTTATACTGAAGGGTTAGTGTGTCATAATTGTGAATGTTAACGTTTCCAAAAGATATTTTCATTTTTATCATGATTGGAACCTCAATAAATATCTATGAATGCTTTATTGTGGAAATTGAAACATCAGAAAAGGATTTGAGGTAAAATGCTCAGAATTCTTCTGAAATATCCTAAAATACCTCTCTTATGATTGGAACATGAAATAGATAAAGCATGTGCAAATTTACTTTTTTATGAATTTAGTTTGATGGATGAATTTATGTCAACTGCCTATTGTTTTCCCTAATCTTCTGTTTTTTTTTTTCTTTTTTATGCTTCAGGCCTAGCAGTAGATTTGTGTTCCTTATAAAATGCAGTAATGCTCTGTGTGATTTACAAGAGGAGCATTTCAGAAATGGCAAAACACACAGACGATTTTTCAGAACCACATTGTTACTTCCTGAAGAAAACATTCAGAGGTTTGTGAGCCCAACAATTCCTCTGTGAGAGGCTTCTATTTTTCTAATTTACAGAATCTGAGGCACCACCAAAATACCCCAAGGAGTATGGCCTATATAAAATGCAATTTTAAGGTTGTAAATTAGTTTTAACAAAGCATATAAGACTGCTGAATCTAGTATTCTACACATATTGCAAAATTAATGCTTTGGGGCTTTCCTTTAAGCTTGGATAAAACTGAGCGCTGATTGGGTTTTCTTCTGTGCAGGACATCATCATAATAATTACATTTTATTCCAGTTGGATTGGAGGAAGAAATTGAAGCTGAGGGACATGTCCCAGTCCATTAGGCAGTTTAAGGTTTTTGCTATGCCACAAGATTTATCTCAGCTTGTACACTTTATGTGAGTGATTTGAAATCCCATTTGATGTGTGGCTGCCTAGATAACTGCCCTAGTCCACTTTCTGTTGCTAAAATGAAATACCTGAGCTGAAGTAATTTAAAAAGAAAAGAAGTGAATTTGCCTCATAGTTTTGGAGGCTGGGAAGTCTAAGAGCCTGGAGCTGGCCTCCGCTCTTCATCTGGTGAGGGCCTCATGCTGCATAATAACATGAAGGAGGACATCACATGATGAGACATATCAAATGTGTTTCCTTAGCTCAATCTTCCCCTATATATAAAGCCAGTCGGTAATCCCGTCCTGTGAGCTCTATCTTCCTGAGTACCTCCCAATGCCTCCTCATCTCACTACTATTAATAATGAAAAGGAGATTATGTTTCCAGCTCAAAAAACTTTGGGGGACATATTCAAATTGTAGTAATAGTAGATTTTAAATGTTGGCATATTTTATATATCTGACTAAGATAACTTTGACAGTCCCCTTATCTTGACTAAATTTTGAACAGTGCATCTCTCTGGCCAAACTGAAGTTCCAAAACTTTTGAACAAAATATTTGGGCATAATGTTCAGGATCAAGCTCATTAATACTTGTATGTGTTTTTTTTTTTCAAACTATTCTCCTTCTTTTCTACATCCCTTGAACAAAACAGGACTTCTCTAGGCAGGTCTGTCTACCTGATGATAGAGGCCTTCTTATTTTGGCCCATACAATTTCAATGGGAAGTTTGTGTGATTTCCCAGTTTCTTAATCTACATACTGGTGATAGAAATACTCCAAATTTGAGTAGATCAGATGCTGACTGATTTGTGAGTATTAATATTTCCATTAGGATGATTTTATGCCTTGAGAATCTTGCCTATAATATGGGCATCATCATTTTTTTCCTTTCCTATGTGCTCATATCCCTTTGAGGGTGGACTCTATTCCTCTTTTCCACTGGAATCTGGGCTGATTTGAATAACTTGTTAACTGACAGGATATGGGAAAGCAAAATTCTGAAATTTCTGAGGTTTGGTCATAAAATCCCTCCATTTACCCTGGGTCTCTTGAGCTATTTGCCCAGGCTATATAGGAATATCACATAGGTTGAAGTGTGGAGAGAAAAAAAGAAGGCTCAAGTATCACTGAGATACCAGACACACTGGTGAAGAAATCAACTTGAAGGTTAATCCCTTATCCCCAATCTCTGAACAATTTGCCAAGGGATAAATTGTGTCCCTAAGCCATTCTTAAGTTTATGGCGCTAAAAATTATGATAAGGGCAAAATAGGTGTCCAAAGGTGCCAAATTATAATAGTTTGTTATGTAGAATTAAATAACTGATTAAATATCCACTGTTTTAATTTTAATTTTAATTTTTTGTGGTGCTGGGGATTGAACCCAGGCCCTTTGCCTGCGAGGCAAGCACTCTACCAATTGAGCTATATTCCCAGCCCTCCACGTTTTAATTTTATGTTTTAGAACAAAAATTTAACCTGTCTCTCTCACTCTTCAAAGATCTAGCTCCTTTCCCTCAAATCAAACCCGCTGGAACTTTCCTAACAGGAAGTCAGTACCAAAAGTTTGGTCCAAGTATTGAAATAAGGCTAAATTCTTTTTTCCTGTATCCCATTTTGGTGAAAGAAAATTTGCAGAAATGTAAATAGATCCTAAACATGTTCAGGGAGGTCTATCTTAGGCTCAGTGTTTGAGGATGTTAGACAGTTACCCATAAGAAATTAGTGTAAGCTTTACACCTTATGTAGAATTATATACAGGATTGGGACCTTGCTAAACACTGACACCTTTGGGGACAAGGGTTTTGGAGCTGACAGACTGAAATCTAAATCTTAACCCTTCCATTTACCTTGGGAAAAATGCTTAAAATTGTCTATACCTCCATTTCTTTGTTTCTAAAAAGAGAATAATACTCCTTTAGAATGTTTTTATGAATGATCTATAAAATGATGTATCTAGCATACAGTAAAGGCTCAACAAACACCAATCTCCTGGAGTTTTCTTCTATTGCTCAAGTCATTCATCTCATTTCTTTTATTTTTCAGTTTAAATAACATCATCTTTATTAGTTTGTAGAAGTGTTTCAGCCTTTAGAATATAAATCATACATAATTATAGGGTGTGTGAGTGTATGTGAATGTATTTATCTTTGTAATTTCAAGGATAGTCCACACCCTGGCATTATGAAAGATATTTGAAAATATTTGCAGAATAAAAATATGAAACTTTACCTTTCCTACAATGTGCCCACTGAGAAGCTTACTTTCTGCTTATCTCTATTTTCTATAAAATTAAAAAAAAAAAACAAACCTAGTTCTAATTGTTCCTTCTGTTGACAATTATACATTAGACATTTCAAATTTTTGTTTTTGTCATTGTGGGAGTAAGGATTGAACCCAGAGGTGATGCACCATGAACTACATCCCTCGCCCTTTTTATTTATTTACTTGTTTTTGAGATACGGTCTCACAAGTTGCTGAAGCTGGCCTCAAACTTGTAGTCCTCCTGCCTCAACCTCTTCAATCCCTGGGGTAACAGGCAAGCAACACTGTGTGGCTTTATATTATTTTTTATTTCATGTTAAATCACTACACAAAATTTGACTTTTCTCCTAATGATGGTTGTATGGTCTTTCTGTGAAATGGTCAGGCAAATTATTAAAAATTGCCTAAAATAGTGCTTTGTACATGTACTATATTTTGAGTGGATAAAAGAAGAAAGGATCTGTGTAGGAGAACACAGAGATATCAAGTATCACTAAGATATCGAAGCACTGGTGAAGAAATCAACTTGAAGGTGAATCCCTTATCCCCAATCTCTGAACAATTTGCCAAGGGATAAATTATGTAGCTAAAGCATTCTTAAGTTAAACCAACTTTGTAATATTTGAAAATACTAGGTATTTGTTTAGTCTGATGTGATTAAATTTCATTCATTATAATTTAAATGTGAACTTTATTGCATTGTGATTGAACCATGCCCTGGGTAGTTTAGTAGAAAAACAATTTTTGTAAAACTAGTGGAAAAGTAATTGCTTTTTAATTAAACTTGTTTATACTCACAGTCCATCTCCTTAAACTATTTTAGGATACAAACAAATGAGAACAACTTGAAATCTAGGAGCTGATTTAACCACATTAAAAAATTAGTCATTTCACAACATTAAGCAGAAAATAAAATATTAATTTAAACTAGGAGAAGTGAGGGAGTCATTTTTTTCCAGAAGAACAACATAATTATAGATAAACATTATGCATTACAGAAGGGAAACAATAGATTTTTATTAACATCCATCCCAAGAGAAAGTTACCTAGTGATCAGGTTTGTAGCCCAGATTCACTCTGAAAGCTGTTGCCATCACAGACCTTCAGAAAGCCAAATTCTTGCCAGTGAACATAGAATTTATACAATTTTTCTGTGTTAATAATTTGTCCAAAGTAGTTTTACATTTCCTAAGTAATGGTGTACTTAGAATTCCTCAGGGGCATTACTCCATTACCTTGGCAATAACATTATCAGGAAGCTGTTAAAAATCTTTGTAGAGGTCTTCTATTTTCTCATTGTGTATGAACATTCTATTTACTTAAATAACTCTTGCTTTCCTTTTGACTTTTCAACTTTCCATTGTGTTAATTCAGCCCTATATTCTTTAGAAATGAATATGTATATTAAATGTATTTCTTTTCTTCTTCCTCTACTTCATTAATTAAACTTCAAAAAGAATTTATTTTTATTTTGTTTGCTCTATAGTCCTAAAGAAATGATTCAGTTTACCTTCTAACCAGAGGGTAGATTATCACAAGACCATAAACATTCTTTATGATCAGAGTTCATCTTTTATTTTCTCTGGTGGGCTTTCTATGGTGATTATTTATTTGGATACAAAAGATTCTACACTCATATGCAAGACAAAGATTTTAAAATTTAACATGTAGCAAATCAATATATATCTAAGCCTAAATGAGTAATCATAAATATTAGAAAAGATACTTTCATTTCAGCTTTGTGTAGAACTTAGTTACTGGTTTTAAATATGTTTTATGTATACCTACTAGAATAAATAACAACCCATTTCACTTCCAGTGTAAAATATCAAACTAAGATGTCCTAGTAGAAAAAAAAAATCTCTTCTAGAATTAAAGGGAAACATATGTTCTCCTAATTCTATGATGATACCTATTGTATTTTTTTGGTGGCTAAATTGCCATCATTTTAAAATGATCTGATCTATTCTTTTACAACGAAATCCATATGAGCTAATATTAAAGCTAAAACTTCTCTAAATTCTGAATGATATTACAATATAAAGCAACTCTTCTATTGTGGGCAACGGTTTCCATGTACAAGTTATAGCAAAGCCAATGTCTCCTTTTGTAAGTAATGTTGATAATACAGAAATAAGCCTGTCCTTGGACAGAGCTTTAAAATCCTCATAGAGGGATTTCAAAATTATTATGTCATTCTAATAGTACAGCATTCAAGTGGCTTTGTATTATAATGTCCATCGCTCAATAAGAAAACTAAGGCATGGATAGACTCAGTGGCTACCATTATCATGACATTGAGCTTTTTCATCACTCTGTAAAGTTCCTAATGATCCTGCACAGTCAATCTTAAATTTCCCTAATCCACAGCCTTCCCAGTCACTGATCTGTTTTCTGCTGAGATTGCAATTGTCTTTCTAGAGCTACATACAAATGACTCAAGGATATCTATTCTGTGTGTGACTTCTTTCTCTCATCACGTTTTTGAGATAGTCTAGTTATGAAGTTGTTTAAGTAGTTTATTTCTTATTATTTCTGATTAGCATTCAATTACATATTATGCTAGCATGATTATTCACTCACTTATTGATGGTTATTTGGATTGTTCCTAGATTTTGGCTATGGAGAATGAATTAGCTATAAACGTTTTCACTTCTTCTGGGCAAATATCTAAGAATGGAATTGCTGAGTCATATGGTAGGTACATGTTTAAATTTATAAAAGATGTCTAAATGTGTTTTTAAGTGGCTGTTATTTTACATTCTCATAAGTGATGTATGTGAGTAGGCAATGATCACTGTTGGTATTGGTAGTCTTGAACTTTAGACTTTCTATTGTTTTTTTTTATTAGTTTCTTATTATAGTTTACATTTTACTGATGACTATAATGCTTATGGTTTTTCCAGGTGCTGATTCATCATTTGTTTATCTCTTTTTATCAAATGTGTTTTCAAATATTTTTCTTAACTTAAAATTGAAATATTTTTCTTCTTACTATCAAATTTTGAGTTATTTATTTTGCATATATTTCAGTATTAAACATATGCATTGCCAATATTTTCTTCCCATCCATTTCTTGCTTTTTCATTTAATTGTGGGTATATTTTTAAGAACAGTCAAGTTTATGATATAGGAAAGCATATGGTCAACAATCCAACATAAGCTGTGGTAGTAAGCTTTGTAGTACTGGGACTGAAATATCTGAAAAGCACAACTTAGAGGAGAAAGAGTTTAATTTGCCTCATGATTTCATAGGTTTCATCCATTTTTGACTGACTCCATCGCTCTAGGCCCAAGGTAAGGCAGATCGTCATGGCAGGAGGGTTGGCTGAGAAGCATGGCTCTGTTCATGGCGGTCAGGAAGCAGAGAAAAAGAAAGCGAGAGGAGCTGGGAGGGGGGAGATAAAATGCCCAGTAAAATGCCCCCGATAACTTACCTCTTCCAGCCATGCCCCACTCACCTACAGATAACACTCAATATATTAGTCTTTTAAAATTATTAATCCATCAAATGGATCAATCCACAGATTAGGCTACAGTTTTAATAATATAATCATTTCACCTTTGAACATTCTTATATTAACACAGAAGCTTTTGAGGAATATATCATTTCCAAAACATAGCATAGGCACAGGCACCAACTTCCTTCATAAGATCTCTAAAGCTCAAGAAATAAAAACAAGAATCAATAGGTGGGATGGCATCAAATTGCAAAACTTCTTTAAAGCAAAGAAAATAATTAAGACCATAAAAAGAGAGCCTACAGAATGAAAGAAAACCTTTTCCATTTACTCTTCGAACAGAGGATTAATATCCAGAATAAATGAAGAACTTACAAAACTTAATGTCCCAAAACCAAATAACCTGATCAATAAATGGGCAAATGAACTGAACAGATGTTTCTCAAAAGAAGAAATATAGTCAACAAATATATGAAAAAAATATTAGCATCCTTAGCAATCAGGAAAAGGCAAATCAAAACTACAATGAGATTTCACTTCACCTCAATTAGAATAGCAACCATCAAGAATATAAATAATGATTAATGCTGGTCAGGATGTAGGAAGAAAGGAAGGCTTTTACATTGTTGGTTGGGCTATAAATTCATACAATCATTGTATGATTGTATGAATTAGTATGGACATTCCTCAAAAGGATAGAAATGGATCCACTATATGGCATACCTATTCTACTCAGTATTTATACAAAAGAACTGAAATTAGCATATTACACTGACACATGAATTCTAATATTTATAGCTGCCCGATTCCCAAGTTATGAAACCAGCCTAGATATCTGTTGACAGATAAATGGATAAAGAAAATGTGGTATATATACACAATGGAGCTTTACTCAGCCTTAAAAAGAATGAAACTATGTCATTTGCTGGTATATGGATGAAATGGAGAACAATATGTTAACAATATGTTAATAACAATAAGCCAGACTTACAAAGTCAGGGTTGAATGTTTCCCTCATATATGAAAGCTAGAGAAAAAAGAGATTTTATAAACATGGAAGATCTCACAAAAATAGAAGGGAAGTCAGTAGAGGAGAGGTAGGAGATCAAGGAAGAGAAGGGAGGGAAAGGGGAAGAATGGGGGAATAAAATCTACCAAATTATTCTATACATGTATGAATATACCACAATGAATTCCACTTTATGTATAATTATAATACACCAATAGATAATAAATATGAATAAATAAGCATCAGACCACAAGAGTAGAAGAAGGGCAACAGGGGAAAAGGAAAAGAGAGTAAGTACTGGAGAATTAATTGTAGCAAATTATGTTAAGTGCATATATAAATATGTCACAATGAACCCCATGATTATGTATAATTATAATGCATTTATAAAAACACAAAAGTAATTTTAAGTTGTTTTTAATAATTTTTTAGTTGTAGATGGACCATTATTTTATTTATTTGTTTATTTTTTATGTGGTGCTGAGGATTGAACCCAGTGCCTCACACATGCTAGGCAAGCACATTATTACTGAGCCACAACCCCAGCCCCTAAATTTAGGTTTTGATGTAGGCTACATGCAAATTTTTAAATAATTTATATTTTTGTGTTCCATGTAAAACACTTTCACTTACCAATCTCAAGGGCATGAAAGTGATTTTTATTCTTTCTGAATTTTTGTTGTTTTATCTTTTATTTTGTGTCTATAATGTATTTTTAATTGTTGTGTATATGATGAGAATTGAGTTAAGTATCAGATTTTCTCTATAAAAAATAATATCATTCCAGTCACTGCTATTTGAAAAGACAATATTCTCTTTGTTGAATTACCTTGGCAACATGAGGAAGATGAATTAATATCTATGTATCTACCTACCTGCTTATCTAGACTCTTTATCCTATTTTACTGATCTATGTCTATCCTTACACCAAAAATGCATTAGTCTGATTATGCTTATATGTATACTGCATCCTAAAATAAGATATGTACTTCTAATGTGTTTTAAAATCCAAATTACTTGTCTATTTGCTATCTTCTGCATTATAATGTATTTTAGAATGGGACTATCAATTTCAACAAGTCTACTGGGACTTTGATTAGGATGACATTGAGAGAGATCCCTCACAGCAGTATTTTTTTATTTTGTATCTTACAGATTTTGTATGCACTTTGTGAAAATTGTCACTTAAAGATTTTATGTGTTTGATGCTATTATGAGTGGTATTCTTAAAATTTCAAATTCTGTTCATTATTAGTGTATAGAGACACAGATACAACTTGTGTTTTATATTAAGTTTCTTGTAGCATTTGCTAGTTTACTCACAAGTTATAGCAGATTTATATAGACTCCTAATATTAAATACAGATATACATTTGTGCATTTATTGCATGTTAATAAAGATGATTTTAATTCTGCACATTTTTTACATTTTGATTTATTGAATGGGTTCATAAAACTATGGGAATTATTTTCTTGTTGCTTGTATTAAAAGAAATACAAATTGTATTCAATCTTTTAATGTGACTTAAGATTTTCTCATAGAATTCCCTTATCAAGTTCAAAAAGCTCTCTTTTATTTGTTGAAAGTTTTAAAAATCATGAATGGGTATAGAATTCTCTCAAAGGTTTACTGCATGTTCTGTGATGATCATAGTTAAAATATGATAAATTGGAAAAAAAGCTGCATAGGAAATATATCAATACTTTGTTTAAAATTTTATAGAATTTAACTCAGAATATATGTGGGACTGAAGCATTTTTGATGTAAGGTTTACAAACTACAAATTTAATTTTGTTTGTATGTGTGGAGGGGCTATTATTCACAGATTTTTTGGAAATGTTTTATTTTGAGGGTTTTTTTTGTGATATACACTGAATATAGAATTTTAGACTGTACTATTTTTTCAGTACTTTCCAGATCTTATTTCTCTAAGTTTATGCATGTGTATTTTTTGTGGGCCATATGCTATCTGTGAGGTCTCACTGATTTGCCCAGACAGATTCTGAATTCCTGGGCTTAAATGATCTGCTGCCTCAAAATCCCAAGTAGCTGGGACCACAGGGACTATACCTGCTATGTGTCACTTTTGTTTTTGTTTTGCCTATATAATTTACCTCTTATTCTCTAGCTCCTGTTAAAATTTCTCTTTACCACTATTTGTCAACAATTAAGTTTTATGTAGTTTATGTTTCATTTGTATGTTTTTGTATCTTGCTAAATATTGAGGTAGCCTTGTAGTTTTGTTCAAATTTTAGATAATTTTCACTTTTGTATCTTCAATTATTTTTGTTTGCTCCTCTGCCCCACTATGAAACTCTACTTTCATGTATATAAGATAAGTCTATTTTATTCCATAGGTCAATGATCCTCTGTTTATTTGATTTTATTCTCTTTTATTTTTAATAAATGTATTGATTTTTTAGATACATCAATGTATTCCTATGCAGAGAATTTTCCAATTTAAAATTTTCCAATTTTAAAAATTATATTTAGTTTTTTTATTAAATTTTCATTTATCTTTTTATTTGTCAATAATTTTATTTTTGGTGCTGGGGACAGAACCAGAATCTTGTGCATGCTAGGCAAATGTTCTACCACTGGGCTATATTCCCCATACCCTTTGTTCCTTAAATGTTTTTACGTATTTTAATAGTCATTTAATGAGTTTGCTATTCTATCACCTATATCATTTATTGTTTTATTTTTATTAATTACTGTTATCCTGTTTGGTATTACATTTTTTTACTTAATATAGTAGTCATTTTTATTTTATGCAAAATATTATAGATTTGATGTTGGCAAGAATCTGGAGGGGTTTTTTTTCCTTTAAAATGTGTTGGGTTTTGAGCTGGGAAGCAATTGAAATTACTTGCAGATAAGTGTCATCCCTTTGAGACATCTTTTGCTAGGACAGGCCTAAACCTGGTCAATTGCATTGACATTTTGCCCAAATTACTACAGTGCTGTCCTATCTGGTGACAATTCACTCTATTGAATATGCTGAAGATCATCAAAAACTCTCCACTCTGGCTAACATATTTTCTTAGCCCGGACCTTGGGTGAGCTCTGGGCATTTTTACCTTATAGATACCTAACTGTTGTCTACCAGGCTTCATGAAGTTTCACTCTTACTTTGAATAACTAAATCTTCAGAAAAGATGTCAATGTACCCCTTATTTAGATTTCTAGAGCTCTTTTCTGCATACTTTTCTCCTCTCCAGATCTATACACCTGCAGTTTTCAGCTTCCTTGTCTTTCCTGCCCTTCATTTATCTTCCTCACCACTGTGGGTTGCTGGATTCTTTTGGTGCACCTTTCTGCATATGGATTCTTAAAATTGGAATTAGGAAGTGAGGAAAAATTACAAAGGTTAGTCTCACATATTATCCTCTGAGAGATCACAGTTCTCAGATGCCTTTTGTCAATGTCTAAAAGACTTTTTTTCCTCCTCTTTGTGTATGTGTTCTAACAACAGGAGGACAAATCCAATCCTTCTTACATCATGGCTAGAATCTAAATTACAAACTATTTTTAAGTCCCAAGCTAAAGCTAAAAGCTGCAATTTTTAGACTTTTAAAAACCTTCTCAACAGTCAGATCTATACCAATGAGTTCACTTCATTATTAACCCCTCGGATGGAAAAAGCAGCAGTAGGGGAAAGATTAAGAAATGATTTAAATAACTTAGATGTGCATAATTTAAAGATGGCCTTGAGATACAATAAAAAATGGAAAATTTTCAGTATATCTTCAAAAGTACTTCAGAAAACTTTTTCAAAAGCATAAACTGCAATGAAATAGATTTTAGAATATTTTCAGAGTACCCCTGGAGTAGAGTTAAGAATTTTATAAAGGGATCCTTGTCCTCTATTTATAAATGTTCACAGCCCTAAAAGAGGAGATACAGAAAATATAAATTGGAAAGAGAAATTGCCAACTTAAGAAACTTCCAAATGTGGCTGCATATTTCAAAGAGACATAGAAGAGTATAAACTAGCTAAAACTGAAAATTAATTTATGCCCTCCAGATAAAATAAAATTATCTGATATACTAGAAGTAAATGAAGATATTAAACAGGTGAATCTTGAGATTAGAAAATAAAAAGTAAATGCTTGAAGTGAAATAAACTTTATTTGCTTTGGTTTACAGAAAATTCTCAACATATTAAAAATTCATAGCTATCCTCAGTACTTTTGAAAATCTCTTTCTATAAATGTTTATTTGTGAACATTATAGGAAGCAATACTTTTATTCTTCATGGTAGAAATCATGTAATTTTTATATGTGGTGACCATACTCTTGATATGAAACTTACAAATAAAATTAACTGTGAAAAAGTTATTTTTAGCAGTCCCTTTAATATCAATAAATGATCAGAATATAAACAATGTAGATAATACACTACCTATACTATGTTTGATTGATGAATTGGGTGTTATCAGATAATCCATAGAGCAGAAATTTGACAATAATTGGAGAATAGAATAATTAAATAAAAGCTGTAAGAATATATATTGATTCTTTTCAGAACATCATAAACAATTTTAATATATGTGCAAAGATTAGGACATGCCTTAGGTATATGAAATCCGGAATAATGCATACATAAATTCAGCATATCATAAAACTTTCCTTTTATGAATATGAAAATATTAGGCCATGCTGTAGAGGTATACTGCACACAGTGACATGAAATACCCCAAGACTCAGTACTTGTTAAAGCCCATCCCTTGAATCAGTAACCAGGGATTATCTTCCTTGACTCAAAAAAATTGTGGTCTTGGATATATTAATCAAATCTATCTTTCAGTAATCTTGCTATCTCACGTGCAGTAAAATATGTATTGAAACATAAGAACCTTCCCTTTTGTTGTATTTTATTATCCTTGCTAGTGAAGAAGATCTGAAGGTTGTGCTTTTGTTATTCTGAATTGGCAATGCCCCAAACAAATCTATTGAATAATCCAGTACCAAATTATTCTTCAGTTTAAAAAAATTTTATATTGCATTATTTATGATTGAAGCCAGGATCTCTCATAGAACAGAATGAAAAATCTATGAAGGAGTTCAAGGGTTTCCATCACGGGAGCACAAAACTTTCTTCTTTCCCATTCTGCAAAGAACATATAGAAATTTTCAGCATGCATGATCTATCATGTAACAAAGCCATGATAGCTGTTTGTTGACACTGGTTAATCTTAGACATTTGATAAAATACTTCATGAGACAATGCATCATAATAGGCAATCACAAATTGACAATCATTTAAATGCCAAAGGAGAAAGTTCTAAGGATAGATTTTACATATGCTAAAGGAAGACCATGAAAGGACTAAAGTGTTTTCAAGAAATTCAATCATATTCCAGAACAAAGATCAAGAATATTTATGAGATTGAAAAAAAAGTGAGAATCCAACAAGATATAATTTGTAATATTTGACATCTAATGTAAAAATCCCAAGGCATGCAAAAGAAGCAGGAAAAGATGACCTATAATGAGGAACAAAATAATTCTTTTCCATAAGTTCTTATTTCCATCGGGTATGACTGTCTTTCTCCCCAAGGAAATTGCTTTATCATTTATTCCTTATTGCCTTTAAATTTTGTCAGGTTAGAACAGTGTGAAATATGGCCTATATCTAATTATGTCACATAATCGAGGTAAAAATATTCTGATACTTCATGAATTATTAAATGATCCCATTGGTGAAAGTGGGATTTGTTAGTTTAGCCCTGTGTAATGCAAAAGATTGTTGCCTCAGATCATTCCTTGCATTTTTTCCCCACTCTCAACTTGTTTTCCAGTGTTCCTGTGCTAATTAGTATTCCACTGATAAGTAAAGGGGAACTCTCCCAGCCTGGGGACTTCATTTTCTGTGCAACTGCCTCTTGTCTGGGATTGTGCATTGCAACTCTGTCAGTTTTGACTTCCCCACTCTTCTCATTATGTTTCCTAAAGCCAAGGGCTCTATCTATCTGGTTTCCTCTCTCTGTGCCACCTGGAACCTCTCCTGAGAGTAAACTGCAGCCATCAGAAAGCACTTTTTTTTTTTTTTGTATCTATCTTTCAGTTATTGGCTTTCTCTCATTGACTGATGTCCAATATCTTGAATACCTTTATTTCTTGTATTTTATCTACTTTTAAGAAGTTTGGGGCAAGTGAATATATCATGTCTTTGTTAAACTCCATTTTAGTTAGGAGTGGAAATCTTCAAAGTAGGCTCTTTTAATTTGCATAAATTTTAATATGTTTAATTTTTGTCGATGAACAAGGAGGCATTCTTAATGAAACATAAATTTCACATTAGCACTCTTTCTGTCTCTGATATTCATTTAGTTACATAAATCCCAGTGGCTATAAGGTAATTAGACAGCAGATGGTTCAGTTCAAATCAATTAAATTGAATGGTATGTGCCATGCATAACTTTTACTGTCAAAATGTTTGTTCTAAAACATAGTTCTCTTAACAACAACCCTTATGCTCTTGATGATCATTGAAAAAATTCAGCTCAAGTTTGCCTTCAACATTAATTAAAATTATTAAACCTGTCATTCTTATTTCTACATGAAGTGGCAAGAAGACTAAAAAAAAAAACTTGGGCTATTTAATATTTATCATATCGAGTATTTATTATAAACATATGATTTTTTAAAATTTTCATCTACCATTCTATTTTTTCCACTAAGATTTCCATTATTTTAGACATATGAATGACAACATGCATTATTTGTCTTTTTTGCCTGCCATCTTTCACTTTGCCAACGTTCTCCAGTTCTATCCATCTTGCCATAAATGACAGGATTTCCTTGTTTTATTAAGGCTGAGTGCTATTCATACATTTATACCATAATTTCATAAATTAATCTACTAATAGCATAGGTTGATTCTATTATTTGTCTATTACAAACAGTGCTTCAGTGGACATGGGAATGCAGATATATCTTCTAAATACTAATTTCAAATATTTTGGGTAAATTCTCAGAAGTGGATTGTTGGATCATACAAGAGTACTACTTTTACTTTTTCAAGGAACTTTCATGCAGTTTTGTATAATGGTCATATTAATTACATTTCTACAATGTACAAAAGTTACTTTTTCTCCCTATCTTTGCCAACACTTTTTTTTTGAAATAGCCATTTTGATACGTGTGAGGTGGTATCTAATTATAGTTTTAATTTGCATTTCACTAATGATTAGTGATGTGAACATTGTTTCATATATCTCTTGGTCATTTTTTTTTCTTTTGAGAAATGTCTTTCAAGTCCTTTGCTCTTTCTGTTAATTGGGTAATTTTCATTGCTGTTGTTGTGAGATTTTTTAGTACTTTGTATATTTAAGATGTTAACCCCTTATCAGATGTATTGCTTGCAAATATTTTTTCCCAATGTATAGACTGTATCTGCACTGTGTTAATTGCTATTTATATGCTAATTGCTATTTATAGAAAAAATTAGACCTTTACCTCACTCTGTATCCAAAATACAACTCAAAATGGAAAGGACTAAAGGAATATATATAAGACCTGAAACTGAAAATTATTTGAAGAAGATCTAGGGGGAAACTCCACAACATTGGTGAGGGCAATGATTTCTTGGATAGAACCCCAGAAGGCAGGGAACAAAAACAAATATAGACAAGAGAGATTGTCTCAAACTAAAAATCTCTGCACAGCAGAGAAGCAGTTACCAGCATTTTCGAAGGTTTCCAAAGATGCTTTTCCATAAGCAATCATTACTTGTGGATTATTCTTTCATTTCTCATTATTTAGGCTTTTCATTTCTTTCTTGAAGATGTACAAAAAGAAACAGTGACTTAGAAACCACTTAAAATTCTAAGCAACGAAAAAATAAGAATTCCTGGAACAGCACAATTTTAGGTCTTATTTTCTCTTTATGATGAGCAAACTCTTAAAGATGAAGATTTCTGCTTTAATTCCTTATGTTTGGCCTCCAAATTTACCATAATGCTTCATTACTATGTATGCTTAATTCCGTTATTATTTTTAGTTGATTGACGCAACTTATTTCAATAGGAATGGCCATTTCAAATAAAAAACACTGAAAAAACAGGCACTGGATTGATACTTATGCCTTCTACTTAATTTTCTTATAGTGCTCATTTATAAAAGGGGACAGTGTTCATACCTACCTATAAGATTGTTATGGTTATCAATTCAATATAGCTGAAGCTCTTAGAGTAGCATTTAAAAACAAAATAAACAGTCAGTTAGAGCTATTAATTATTAATCCAATTAAAATAAACAAACAATTCTTGAATACTATTATAATTTTCTTCTCATATGAAAAATGGCAAGAATTCTCAGAGATATCTCAATGTTGAGATGAGTTTATCAGTGTAATTTTTGTGTCACAGTAAATTTCCAAGAAATCTTTGAACTCTTACCTAATTACATCTGTTTCAACTAATTTAAAAATCAAATGTGTGTGCATTATTCTTGAAGAGATAATCACATAAAATTAAATCATATTTAAGAGGAGTAAAAGTGCTAAATTCTTACTGTTAAAGGAAATCTGATAATTCAGTATAAAAATAATGGATAAAATATAGGTGAAAGAATAAGGCTTGTATTGATGTCTAACAGATTAAAGGTCAAAGGTAAAAATACCACTTAATCAAAAGAAAATCAGACTTAATTTCCTTTTAAAATTCAACAAATATATGTTTAGAGGGTATAAAGATAAATGATAGTAACCTCAGTCTTTAGGGATTGAATGGCCCTGAATTGGAGGTGGTTATAGAAACAATGAATGGCAAGTAAATCCTATGAAAGCACCAGAAAGGGGCACCAAGCCTGGCTTAAAATTGAGGAAGTCTTTTTTTTTTTTTTTTTTTTTTGAAACTGGGTATTAAACCCAGGGATGTTTAACCACTGAGCCACATCCCCAGCCCCTCCTACTTTTAATTATTTTTTTTAGAGACAGTGTTTCACAAAGTTGTTTGGGGCTTCATAAGTTGCTAAGGCTGGCCTCAAACTTTCCAATCCTCCTCCCTTAGCCTCCACATTCTCTTCTATTATAGGTCTGTGCCACCCCGAGGAAGTCTTTAATGAGGAGAAATCTTGGTAGATTTGAAAGAATTAGGCTGGCGATGAAATCAGGGACTAGCATGAACAGAGGAAAGAAAGTATGAATCAAGATGTGGTTCATTATTTTAAGAGCAGAAATTGTGTGGTAAGGAGCATCAAAAGAGGAAGTTGAACAGGTAGATAGATTCCACAGCATATGAAATCTAATATTTATGTCCAAGAGAGCAACAGAGAACCATTTGTATTTGCTTTTTTTTCCCTAAGATTTTCTGGAAAATATCTTGCCTTGGCAATGCAAATGATTCAACTAAGCCTGAATGGAAACAAAGAATACAAAGATGTAAAAAAATATCCTGTAATCCCAGTGGCTCGGGGAGTTGAGGATTGTATGTTCAAAGCTGGCCTCAGCAATTAGTGAGGCCTTAAGCAACTTAGTGAGACCCTATCTCTAAATAAAATTAAAAAAGGACTGGGATGTGGCTCAATGGTTAAGCACCCCTGTGTTCAATCTCTAGTACCAAAAAAAGAAAACAGAAAGAAAAAAGATGTATAGAAGATAAAATCTAGGCATTGCTTCAAAATGAAGCTAGTATATTAGAGAAATATAGATATAAAACTGAGATCACTTAATTCTACTGCCTCAATTTACAAATGAGAAAACTTAGGTCCAGAGGCAGTCAGTGGCTTGATGGATTTCTTCTCTGTAGACAGCATGCAATTGTATCCCAGTTATAATTTGAATACACATATAGGCCTACACATACATATTCACACACTCAAATAAGAAGCCTTATAAAAATTTAGTCAGGTGTTAAAATATATGGTTGAAAAAAACTTAAATTTTATAAAGGAATCATACACTTGGCCTACATGTACAAGGCATTTTGTTGTATGAAGTTCTTCTATAATGATGTAGTCCTACTCTACACTCTCTAACACATACACAAACATTCACACAGACACACATGTCCTCCTCTAACCAAGTGGCATTATGCATGTCCACATTCTAAATGTAAAATCAGACTAAAGAATGAAATTAACATGCAATACTTGAAGGAAAGTAAATGTCTTAGAATTCAAGTTTATGTCTGATTTGTTTCTTTACTACATTCTGAGTGCTGTAAATGCAAGTGTATTTTTTCCTCTCGTATTGATTATTATTAAAATAAAAACTAACAAAGGGAGAAAAGTTATGAATATATTATTTACTTAATGTATAAATTTAGCTTAGCATTTGTTAAATTATTTTGCTCTCTTGTCAATTCATAAAGAAACTCCATATATTTAGACATAAAATCGGACTGAATCTTTTGAACTCAGAATTTGAGGTCAAATCAATCATAACTCTAGGTCTTTCTTATGAATTCTATTAACCACACCAAAGAAAATTAAATTCAGTACTTTTAGAAACTAAGCAATGGAACTGAGTTGAATATTTTGGAAATGGGGCCAGATACCAATATTCTCTCTCTCTCTTCTCTTTTTTTTATACCGTGGGTTGAACCCAGGGACACTTAACAACTAAGCTACATTCCCGGTCCTTTTTATTTTGAAACATATCTCACTAAGTTGCCGAGGCTGGCTTTGAACTTGAGATCTGTTTGCCTCAGCTTCCCATGCTGCTAGGATTACAGGCATGAGCCACTGTACCCAGCCCAAAATTCTCTCTGAATTTACTAGACTCATTTTTTTTTTCCAAATTCTGTTCTTTGGGCACAGAATCAACCATCTCATTAATCTATTCCTCTTCTGACATTTCTCATTTCTGGGAAGGGTGGCATCCTTTACCAAGTTGCTCAAGCATAGAACTTGGGAGATAGTCTTGACTCTGACTCAGTCACCTCCTAAATCCAAGAAGTCAGCAGGTTCCTCAGTCTTCCATCTCCACTAACTACTAGTTCCATATTCCCTGTTCTTCCATGCTCTCTGCTCTAATCCAGTCTACTGGTCTTTTACATCAGCACCCACATTGTTGAAATCCATTTTTTATTTGATAATCAAATGTGATTATGCAATTTCCCAAACTTAAAAAAAAGCAAACATATAAATTATGCACATCTGTAAATGAACTTCACCTTTCATGTGACCTAGAACCACCATTTTCTTTGGTTCTTGTTTTTTTATGAAGCAAACATTAATTAAGTGTCATGTCTGTGCCAAATAATATTTTAGTCAGTATCTCCAGTTATAGTAGATGGTTTTACAGAAAACCCATTCCTTTGAGATCAAACAAAATGCTGGGTAAAAGATTTTTTAAAGTATCTTTTAAATATTGATGAGATAGGTCAAATCTTAAAAGAAAGTCCAAATTCAGCAGTAGAAACCAAACATCTTAAGTTGTTTCCCCAGGGAGCAAACTTAGTAATGGAACTGAGTTGTATATTTGGGAAATGGAGCTAGATACCAAAATCTTCTTTAAGTTTACTAGACTCTTTTTGTATTCTAACATTGAAGTTGGTCTCTGAAGGAATATTTGATCTTTTAAAGACCAAGTAAATCCTCATTGCTCCCACGCTTCCAGAAAATTTCAGGGCACTTTTCCGCCTCTGAACAAAAGGGCAAAAACCAGGCAGATAGTTTTACCCTGACAGGATTTATCCATTGGCTGATGCTGTTTGAATTTGAACCCAAATTCACATCACCCAAATTTAGGATTTAGTTTTAGGTGGTCTCACATGCATAGTGGTTCTGAGTACCAACAAGGGAAAGAAATACAAATCCTATCTGAAAGCGGTCACTTTGTTCTATGATTCGGGGGTCATCACACTTTCTTTATATGGGCAACGATGATATGCATATGGTGGTGGATAATCAAATATAAGGAAACAAGGTATTGCAAAAAAGAAAAAAAAGGAAAAGCAGAAAATAAAAATAAAACTGTCTAATCTTCAAAAGCTGGAATGATTAGAGTCATATGAAAATAAATTTCCTCAACCCACTTAAATAAATAGAGAAAACATTGAAAATATATGAAAAGAGTTGAGAGTGTAGCTCAGCTGTGTAGCACTTGCCCAGCATGAATGAAACCCTGCACAACACACACCCACACACACAAAAATTGTATATAATTTGTGTTTGCATATATATAGGAAGGGTACTTGATCTATAAATCTGTGTAGGAAAAAATAGTTTTAAAAGATTCTGGAAATGAACATGCAATACACATATAAAAATGAAAGCACCAAAAGGTTTAGGATTACATTAGACAGAAATGAAAATAAAACATAATGAATAAACTGTGGATTCTTTGTTTGCCAGAATATGAGGATGTACTAGGTGTGTGGAGTATTTCAATTCATTTCACTCTCCTGGAGCCCTCTTTGGATTATTCGCTTACATTCCCAATTTTTCAGTAATGAGGAAGAAAGGAGTAGGCATAGTCCCTTCTAGCCTCTCAGTTGTTAACACTCCAAGTAAGAGACTCCTAAATCCTTTTTTAGAAAGCAGTTATTGTGCTTTCTCTTGAGGACTTCATCTTTTCTTTCAATGGACAGAAGCACTGGTACAAGTGCCCTGCTGTTCTGGAGATATATATATATTTTTTTAAAAGCTGTTTTCTCCATTTTACATCATATTGCTTCCATTTCTTGTCTCCAACCTGAGAGCCTTTCTGAGATGATGTAGGGAAAATGCTGTGAATCTGGTCCTCTCTCCTCTGTTTTATGATGATTCTGTCTATTCTGTAATCTCCAACAAAATGATTTCATCTGCTTTCTGGAAATTCAGCTAAGAAGTGTAGTCATCCCATGTCATCTTATTATTTTTGGCATTGCTATATTTTTTAAAATATTTTTTTAGTTGTTGATTGACCTTTATTTATTCATTTATTTATATGCAGTGCTGAGGATTGAACCCAGTGCCTCCCACATGTGAGGCAAGCACTCTACCACTGAGCCACAATCCCAGCCCTGGCATTGCTATTTTTAAAATACGTCTTTTCTATTATTTTACGCAAATATTAAGAAAGAGTGAGCCATGTATAATCAACCTTATTGATCAAGGAACTTGCTATATTGTTGAGAATTGCTCATTTTATTCTGTACCTTAGCCTCATCTGGGGCACTGGAAAAATGAAAACAAAAACAAATAGTAACAGGCCCAAACTTAGATAAATTAAATCAAAATCTCTGGGGTTGACATCTGAGCATCCACAAAAATTTTTAAAGTTCCCCAGGTGATTTTAATGCACAGCCAAGTTTGACAGATTCTGGTGGACCTCTTCTCATGATATATTGAAAAATCCTTGAGGACAGGAACTGAGCATTACTTATTTTTGCAGCTAGTGCTTCATATATAGACAAAGGCTTATTGGATTAAGAGTGCACTGAAATGTTCAGAGTGCAGAAATTAAGGGTAATTGTTCAGTTTTTAAAATTTTCTCAGACTTCTAAGTATTAAAAAACCAAAAATTCCTAAAAACATAGCTATGTTGATTTCCTGTATAAGTAGCTAAATGAAATTAAGCAAAACTCTGATCCACATGATGTTATCAACACAGTGGTGCATTTTCATGGCTTGTTGATTGCAAAAGTGCACATGGATATCCAGCCTGCAGTCATACTGCCGTGCCTTCTCTGTTTTTATAGTTGAAATAATTTAATATTTTAATTTGATAGGTGAATTTTTCAATCCTCGGGGTAGCAGTTCCCAGATCTTATAGTACTCAGGGTAATGTTTGATTATTTTCCAGGGTTTCCTTTCTCATTTTGTTTCAATAGCTAATAAATCAGATTAATTCACCTGGGATAGTGTGACACATTCTAATGAATAAACTAACTTCCTAGAACAGAATCAGCCTAGAACTGTGAATCACCAAGCCATAAACACATGGGGACTCCCATAAAATTGCTGATAGATTACAGGAGAGAGCTTTTTCTATAAGATGCTGCAGGATCTTCAGGGTATATTGATACCTAGGTTTAGAACTTAATCTATTTTTCATTCAGAGAAAAGCAATCTGTAAAGTGTAATGTTGAATAAAATTAGTAATAAATGCAAGATTATTTATGCACTTTTATAGCATTGTGTGGACTCACTCTAAGGATCTTTTTGATTATCTAGATCAGAGAAATTGTCTTTAATCATCCCGTATTTGATCCAGAGTCTTATTAAACTGACCTACACTCATGTCTTCTCTTTGATGAATGAGCCTTGCAGATATAACAACTCCTCTGGGGTCTGCTATGGAAGGGAGATAAGCTATTACTGCAATTAAATGTGTTTTCCTTTGCAATATGGCTGTTGTAACAATTGGATATTATATGCTGTGTTAATGTTTTCACAGTGCTGTTCAACAGCAAGTGTGAATCCAAAATTCATGGTTTTGCTAAAATAGTCCCTTTGAAGCTTTTTTCATGTTGAGAAAATGTGCATAAATTTAATTTTACCATCTGAACAGTTTTTAAGTGTACAGATCTTTAGTTTTAAGTGATTTCACATTGGTGTGTAACCAGTCTATGGCACTTTTTTATCCTGTAAAACTGATACAGTGTGCCCATTACACAACCTTTCCTTTCACCTGCCCTGAATCCCTGGCAACCGCGTACCACTTCTATGTCTCTGTGAATGTGGCCACTGCAGGTAACTCATACCAGTCCAGTTGCACAGTTTCTGCCTTTAATGTCACTGGCTTATTTCATTCAGCCTAATATCTTCCAGGTTCAGCCATGTTGTAGCATGTAGGAAGATTTTCCACATTTTAAGATTGAATAATATTTAATTATATGTGTATGCCACATTTTGTTTATCCGTTCATCCATCCACTGGTGCTTGGGTACTTCCGCATTTTGGCTATTGGGACTAATGCTGCAGGTTGGAGCTCTCTTTTATAGACATACTCTAACCTTGCTAAATAACTGCTTGTATCTCTTATCAATAACCAAATCCAGTGAATGCTTTGGTCCTGGCTGACTATAAGGATGCTTGGGCCTCATCTAGAGTCTGTCAAGAATTCTTCCCTTATTGGGAAGGACTCTTGAGCACAATGTACTTTTAAAAAGCTATGACAAATAATTTTGATAATTAGGAAATTTGAGAATCTGTACTACCTCACTCCTTATAATTTAGATAATTTAACAGGACATCTTAATCACTGACTCCTACACCTTTCATAAAAGATCATCTGGGGCTTTTCCTGAGAGAGGAACCTATAAAAGAAGAGTTTTTAACACAGCAATTTACAAGAACACATAATTTTTAAATTTATTTCTGTGCACTTTATTCTAGGGCATTTGTTAATACTTATTTCTAGATAAGAAAAATACTTTAGCGACTACCAGTATGACTGGCCGAATAGTTGTAATTTGAGATTTGTACTAATATTTATCTTACCAATGCAAAAGACTAGTTTAGGAACTTTTGCAAATGATTCCGAGCTTTTTATTTTACTTTTTTAGTATTGTATTTTCAATCAATATTAGAAATAAAGATGTTAATAAAAAATCATTTATAAAGTATGAAAAGCTAAGTCATTAAATCAAGATATTAACACCAGAGAAATATTTGTATATTTTAACCCCTCATTTCAATAAGTAATCCTATATAATTTATTCAAATGGAAAATTATGTATCTGTTTCATCTGAGCAAGTATATCAATATCCTAAATTAAAGTCCTTATGTTGTACAATTGTTTTTTGGAGAGGACACTGCTTTTGTTGGTTATACACATAATTTAGTTATTTAAATATCCATGATCTTCAAAATATTTTAATTAAATGTGTTATTATGACTTCTTCCCATGCAGTATCACAGTATCACAACCATGTTTAACCATGTCTAATTCAAGTTTTCTGTTATTTTATTTCATTTCAAAATATTTTATTTTTACACATATTTTCAAGGAATTTGGTGTTGCATGGGCCATGGCTCCAAAAGACATAATTGAATGTTTATACTTCATGAATAGCAGTCATCTGATATGAATTACCCTTTCCAAAATGTTTGTGTGTATGTGTATATGATTGGCATCTTTAAAAGATACATTTAAAATGTTAGTGCAATTTACATGGCAATTGTATATTAAACTATAAATATTAATTTATCTTTATATGGGCATAATATATACAATGGAAATGTCAGCACATTTTGGAGGCAATGGAAGGAAAATCAACTCATTCATTGATTGATTCAATAGCCAAGGCTGTGTTTTTGATATTCCAACTTCGAAATTAAAGCCATTGATATGCCATAGTAACAATAACTATTAAAATTGACCTTAAACATTTTCTCAATACAATTGGAAAAGTATTCAAAAAAAGAGCTGATTTATCATTGAATAATCAACATTGCAATGAGAGAAGTGTTACAACACACAAGATTCTAGCAGATTCTTTAACTTTCTAAAGTGAGGTTAGGACATGAGCAGCTAAGGGGCTTAATGTATTTCATTGTCTTTAGAGGATATATTGAAGACATATTCTTTAAGAAATGGCTGAACAAGCACTTACCTAGTGAATGCAGAAAAGCTGAATTAATTATTAATTTTTCAGTATGAAAGAGAGGTACAAGCAATATGTTTTACCATGGCCTTAGGAAAATTGGAGAACATTTCCCAATAGACTCTCAAAAGTTCTTTAATGATATCATCTTTCCCCAATATTCTCCCCAGACTGTACAGAAGAATCTCTTAATTAAAAAATCTGTAGGCTTTTATTATAATGTTTTTATAAAACATATACAAAGCAATGAATAGGATAAAATAAATTCTTCTGAACCTACTTCCCCGTTCAATAATATCAATGTTTGTCAACTATCTTGGTTGGGTTGTACTATTCACACACTGCCTATGGTGCAGAAACAGAATCTTTAGTTTTGATAGTCTAGATCTTAAGCTTTGAATCACTCAGTTCTCAAGATCTCACTTTTTGTCTAGAAAAAAATATAACTATAAAAAATAAAAAAACAAATAGCTAAAAGTAGAAGCAATAAAAGATAGAATAAAATTTTAACTGAACAATATTAAAGATAAAATATTGGGCATACATCATAAAAATACTACTATAAGCAACATAAAGGTCTACTGGAAAATACTGTGAAGGATACAGGAAAAATATGTGGATTACAGAAGACAATAACTGATTCTTAGGCAAAGTGACAGACCTCTGTAGAATTGATTTATGTTCAATTAAAATGAAAATACAACCAATTTCCCCAGTACAGTGTAGACAAATATTTTTGATAGTACTCGTATTATGATATGTCTCTACATACTAAAGATCATCAAACTTCATATTGAATCATAAAACACTAGAGGCATTTTCAAAAATGTCAGACAGAATAAAAAGGTCTACATGACACTACTCTACAATATTTCTCTGAAGTTCATACCATTCAGAAAATATGATATAGAAGTACTTGAATATACAACAAAATTAGTATTGCTGAGAGCAATTTTTTCTACCAAAACTCCAAAAGAATACTTGATTTGCCATTAGAACTAAATAAGTTTAACAACACATCTATTTGATAAAAATAAAAATGTCAATGACTTTCTTGAATACAAGTAAAATGCAATTAAAAGCATTTCAATCCATAGTGATAATAACTAAGGATAAGTCTAAAAGTAAATATAGAAAACGTCTATGAAGAAATGTGGACCATCTATATGAAGACAAGTAAGAATACTATTGAAGAACATACAAACAGCATATGATTTGTGGCAATGATACAACATAATTAGTAATTTAGATAAACTATTTTTTAACCTTTAACATAATTATTGTTACTCTATTAAAATATAAATGTAAATTTATTACTTATCAAGGTAACAGTAACTATCACAGGGAAAAATAAATGAACAAGAGTAGGCAATACCATTTTAATGTTAATGATTTGTTTAAAAGTTATCCTAAAGATAGTAAAACATCAAAATTTCACTGAAATCAAAATAATATTTTACAGGACTAGGAAAAAAAACATGGCAATGGAATGCACTTCTTTTTTTGACTAAAAATATACAAATATTAAAATAAAATTCCCCAAAGCAGTTGAAGACAGGAAATAATTAAAATCAGAGCCAAAAGCAATGAAATTGAGACCAAAAAATATTAACAATTCAAAAAATCAGTGATTCAAAAACTTGGTTCTTTGAAATATACAAAAAAATTGATAAGCCTTAGCCAAGCTAATCAAGAGAAAGAGGGAAAAAAACTCAAATTACTAAAATTTGTGATGAAGAAGGAAATATTACCATGGACACTATTGAAATACAGATGATAATCAGTAACTATTTTGCAAATTTATACTCCAATAAAATAGAAAATCTAGAAGACATTAGCAAATTTATAGAGACATATGAACTAACCAAATTGAATCAGGAAGACATAGAAAACTTAAAACAGATCCATTTCAAGCAGTAAAATTGAATTTAGTGAAGTAGCAGAATATAAAATTAACACCTATAAATCAATTTTGTTCTTATACACTAATGATTAATCAGCTGAAAGAAGAGTTAGAAAAAAGCATCCTTGGGGCTGCAGGTGTAGCTCAGTGGCAAAGTGTTTGCCTAGCATGTGTGAGGCATTGGGTTCAATCCTTAGCGCCACATAAAAATAAATAAAAAAAGAAAGAAAGAAAAAACTATCCCACTCACAATAGCCTAAAAAACAAAATACTTGGGAACCAATCTTACTAAAGAGATGAAAGACCTCTACAATGAAAACTATACAACACTAAAGAAAGAAATTGAAGAAGACCTTAGAAGAAAGAAAGCCCTCTCATGTTCTTGGATAGGCAGAATTAATATGGTCAAAATAGCCATACTACCAAAAGCATTATACAGATTTAATGCAATTTCTATTAAAATTTCAATGATGTTCTTCATAGAAACAGAAAAGGCAGTCATAAATCCATTTGGAAAAATAAGAGACTCAGAATAGCCAGAACAATCTTTGGTGAGAAAAGTGAAGCAGGATGCATCACAATACCAGACATTAAATTGTACTATAGACCTATGGTAACAAAAACAGCATGGTATTGGCACTAAAACAGACATGAAGACCAATGGGAAGAATAAAAGAGAGATAAACCAACATAAATACAGTTATTTCATACTAGACAATGGTGCCAAAAACATATATTGGAGAAAAGGTAGCCTCTTCAACAAATGGTGCTGGGAAAACTGGAAATCCATATGTAACAGAATGAACTTAGAACTCTATCTCTCACCTTGCACAAAACTCAACTCAAAGTGGATCAAGGACCTAGACAATAGACAGAGACTCTGTGCCTACTAGAAGAAAAAGTAGGCCTAGTTTAACATTATGTTGGCTTAGGAACAAACTTTGTCAATGGGATTCCTAAAGTGCAAGAAGTAAAATCAAGAATCCATAAATGGGACAGTATCAAACTAAAAAGTTTCTTCACTACAAAGGAAACAATAAAGACCATGAAGAGAGAGCCTACAGAATGGGAGAAAATCTTTGCCACCTGCATTCCAGATAATGCATTAATCTCCAGGATATATAAAGAACTCAAAAAACTTGACACCAAAAAAATAAATAAATAAAATTACTCAATCAATAAATGTGCAAAGCAACAGAACAGACACTTCACAGAAGAAGACATATGAATGGTCAACAAATATATGAAAAATGTTCAACATCTCTAGCAATTGAGAAATGTACGTTAAAACTACACTGATATTCCATCTCACTTCAGTCAGAATGGCAACAATCAAGACTACAAGCAACAATAAATGCTGGTGAGGATGTGGGGAAAAGGGTACACTCATACATTGCTGGTGGGACTGCAAATTGATGTAACCACACTGGAGAGCTGTATAGAGATTCCTCAAAAAAAAAAAAACTAGGAATGGAACAAATATTTGACCATTTAATGCCAAAGAAGTTAAATTCAGCATACTGCAGTGATACAGCCACATCAATGTTTATAGCAGCTCAACAACTCACAATAGCTAAGCTATGGAACTAACCTAAGTGCCTTTCAATAAATGAATGGATAAAACAAATGTGGTGCATACACACACACACACACATATGTATTCATATGTGTGTGTGTGTATATACATATATATATGTATATGTATATACACACACAATGAAATATTATTCAGCCTTAAATAAGAATGAAATTATGGCATTTGCAAGTAAATAGATAGAGCTGGAGAATATCATGCTAAGTGAAATAAGCCAATCTCCCAAAACTAAAGGTTGAATGTTCTCTCTGATACATGGATTCTAACACACAATAGGAGAGGGAGGGAAGAATAGAAGTTCATTGGATCTGACAAGAGAAATAAGGGAAGACAGGAGGGACAGAAATAGGAAAGACAGTAGAATGAATTTTACATAATTTTCCTATGTTCATATGTGAATATGCCACCAGTGAATCTCCACATCATGTACAACTACAAGAATGGGATTCTAATTAGAATGAGATATACTCCATGTATGTATAATATGTCAAAAATATACTCTACTGTCATGTATATTTAAAAAGAAAAAATAAAATAAAGTTCAATGAAGAAGTTGAATTATAGTATACAGTAGTTTATAAATTTTATTTTATCAAATTTGTGATTGTAGATCTCTGGAACACATTGTTGAAGGAAAACTGGATTCTGGCAAAGGAATTGCCATAGGGAGAAGGATGTGAGTGTCAGATGTTTCTGATGTTGCTTCTGCATTTTGACAGAAAATTTAAATTGCTAGGTAAAATTTTAGGAAAAAGCAAAACAGACATCAATGTCTGATCAACTGAATAAGAATCCCCTCATAGCAGAAAAAAACTTCTGTATGACTATGATTATAATATATTCTTCCTCTTCAGATTTTTAGCAACTTTTAGTCTAGTTCTCATAGAGTAAACAATGCAAGCAATTATTAGTGAATAAATTAATGAATAAACAGAAGAACCCAGACAGGCAGTTAATGTTCTAACAGGTCAAGTGTTTTGTTTTGCTTTGTTCAGAGCTACAATATTATTTTTTTATTTTTTGCCAAAATATTTGGGATGATTAAGTGGTGGAGAGGTCTCTCTGTGTCCAAAGGATATGAATTTAACTTCACCTTTTTTTTTTTGGTACCAGGGATTGAACTCAGGGGTACTCAACCACTGAACCACATCCCCACCATTTTTTTAAATGTTATTTTTCTATTCTTTTGTGAGTGTATTTTGCTAAGTTGCCAGGCTAATCACGAACTCATGAGCCTAAGTGATCCTTCTGCCTTAGTTTTCCCAGTAACATGTGTCACCATGCCTGACTCAGAAATTTTTTAAAACCTTAAATAAATAGACCTAAAATTCATGTTAATTACCTGCAAATGGCAAATATTTATGTAAATATGAATTCGTATTTTTGTTCATGACAGATATAGTAATAAGTTGAATATATATTTACTGATTTCAATTTTTCACTCACAAAACATGATAATTTCATGTGGATCAAACTTGTCCAATTGTAATAAGAACATCTCAATGAAGATTTATCTCCTGATCTCTCCCTAGTTTTCTTGGCAACACAATTGAAATTAAATGTTTATTATATGACATATGGCATCATGTAATTTGGCAGTCACCAGCTCAATTGCAATCGTGTAAAATAGTCATAGTATTTATCAAAAGGGTACTTCAAATGAGTTATCTTGGGAATACCATATTTTTAAAGTGAAGGGGAAAAAAAACAAGAACTTTTTTTCAAAAAAGTTATATACTATAGCTTTCTGTGATACTTTAACATGTAACAGAATTATTTTAAAGTCTACAATGATTTTTAGAAAAGAAAACAAGTCTATTTAATCTACTATTTCTCAAATTTTTAATCTAACATTTAATGCAAGAATTTCTTTAATGAGTATAATGTTTATTATCATTCTAACAAAAAGTGTTAAGCTTAAACAAAACAAAAGAAAATTTCTCATATTGGGCCTATCTAGCATTTTAACATTTTACCAAAGATTTATGTTTTGTTTAATGCTTAGGATATTGAGTCGCATTGACACCGATAGTTCCTATTTTTCTTCAGTAAAGATCCCTCCTAGTTGCTTTGTAAATAAAAGAGGATACTCATAAAGCTGGAGTATATATTTGTCTTTCTTTGTAGCAGCCCCGGATTTGAACCTGATGGATCTTGCAAGTTAGAGTTGCTTTCTAGGACAAAATCTTAAAATGCTTGATGCTTGCTTTACTGGTTTTCTTTAAGCCATGTCATAGACACATAACTTTCACTTCTGCTAATCAGGTGACCCATCAGACTAGGCTCAGCAGCATACTCAAAGGAGGTAGAATCAGAAAAATAAACACAGGCAAAAGACAGAGGAGACAGTGCTGCTTGCAACAGCATCCTTGTGTTAGTTTGGAAGTCAAGGTGTTTAGATGGAATATTTTCTTCTCAGGATGAGATTTGAACATTGCTCCTGTTAGAATAGCACCAGACATGGTCCACCATTGAGTCATTTTATGAACTACCTTATATTCTTTAAACAAACTTTTTAAGAACCCAGACTAATTGTGTGATTTTAATCTTTTAATTGAGAAAGTGATAAAATGTTGACAGTGTGGACAAGCTATAACTCTCCTACGTCCCTGAGATATTTGGTTGATGGGCAAAAATATTATGAAACACTACAGAGGAGATAAATAATTTTCAAAAGCATGAAGGAGACAACTTGCTATCAGGATTAGCACAAGTGGTAATGTGCTAAAATTTATGAGTGAAAGAGAGGGGCATTTCTCTAGAGGGAGAAACAATAGAACGCCCAGTTTATAATTTATGGCACCATTTGATTTAACCTTTTCTTCATTCAGGAACTGTCATTTCTGTTTTCATTTGCTTGAATTTTATTGCTTCATAAGCGATTTGCCATTGTACCAGATTGTTCTGAAGTTAATGGTTTATGAGCTGTCATCAATGTACTACAAAAGATGGCCTCATGTAGAAAGCATGTGACAGGTATTTGTAATGTCTGAAAACGAAGTGATCTTTGACAGGATTATGCCTGTTTTTTTTTTCAGTGATAATAGTACTTTATATTTGCAAATATACTGATGATCAAAGTCCTTTAAATATATATTGTATCTTAGGCCCTTTCCATTAGTACAATGCTCTTAATTTTAATTATTTGATGGAAATCTATTTCAGACTAAATATGTAATTCTTCAACAGGAAAATATCAGACATTATGTAAACTCTTAAATATAATTTACATTATTGTTGTGCATATATGTGAATAGTTTCAAAAAAGTTCATTTCAGTTAATTCTAGGTATAAGAACTTAAAAATAAATGTGACATGATTATTGGTTTCCAGGAATAATGGGTTGCAAGGAGTCACCTGTAGTTACTAAAATTCAACAAAGCAAGATAAATAGGTTTACTATCAATATAGGAATTTTACTCTCTCAATTTTCTGAGGTTATCATGAAGGCCAACCTTAAAACTTAGGGTTCAGCATAGAGGGCATTTAGGATTATAATTGCAAAGCTGCTGTTAATGATGAAGAACATACTCATATAGTTGAGAGTGTATAGACTATGTGGTGAAGTAGAAAGAGCAGAATCTTGAAAGAAAAGTTTCAATTCAAACCAACTCAAGGGACCTACTGATATTTACTAGCTTTATGAAAGGGGCACCCATCTTAACTTTTTTGAGTTTCTGTTTCCTAGGTGAAAAAACTGGAATTGTAGTACCTCCTACATATTTACATTGGAATTTAGGGAAAACATTGGCTAATCAACTAGTGTGAACACTTACTTATTTTATGAAGCAATCACTCAAGTAGATATATACATATCTCCCAGCCACTATGATAAACTACCCAGGACTATAAATATATAGTCATGGATGAGTTTTTTGAGTCTATCTTTGAGGTCAGTAGGGCAAGTATTATTATTAACAAATGATATTTTAGAAGAAAAAGAGCTTAATCTCTGGATCATTTGTATAAATTACATGTTTTGAGAATTTTTCATTTGTATACCAATAAGAAACAAATGGAATTTTAAATGGAAACAGTAACTGCTATTCACCTGTGCTCTGAACCATTATTGTTGAATAAGAAAAATAAAATCTAAAGTGATTTGGTAAATATTTTACATAAACATTTTATCTAATTACATAGATTAAATGTCCATACATGAGCTTGAAATACATGAGCATTTTCCTTGATGGAGTAGGCAACCACATTTCTTCATCATGAACTTTAAACAAATTGTAGAAATGTATTCATGTGGAAAGTTCAAATATAAATGCTTTTTGGTTTTCTGAATCATGATCCTTAAAGGAGTAAAAAAGTATAAAGAAACTTAATACTTCAAATAATCACTTAAGAGTTATTACAATTCACATGTAGTCACATGCAACTTAATGTTATATATATATATTTTTTTGCTGCAACATAAGCCACTTTTAATGATCAAAAGAAGGATATAGACAGGAATTGCAACGGGGCAGGAAGAGAGTCAAATGTTCAGATACCTAAAGATAATATGTGGTACATAGAATGGGCTAAATTACTAAGGTCAGATACCAAGCTACTTGCATGAAACATTTAGACAGATTTGGGACCATAGTGAGAGCCAGATTTCTGAAGGAAATCTTATAGAAAGCCTGAAATGGGGTTTCAAGTTCCAAGGCAATATGAATATACATGGCAGAAGTAAGAATGTTTACATAGGTCACAATGACCATTATCTGCATATTTACCTGCATGATATGTTCCAATCTGTTTCAGTATTGACTTTATATTCTCAGTAAAGAGCATATGGAAGATAGATTCTAGATCAAGTACATATAAATGTCTGGTACAACATCGGTAAAACAGTATGATAACATCTAAGTGCTAATTTTGCTTCTCTTATGAGCCCTTGTGACTTTACAATGTCCAGGATACTTTTATCCTCATCCTGCATATGGAAGAGCTGATCATCCATCCCGCCTCTGGTCAATGTCCTGTCTTCACCAGCCTACTTTGATTCTCTCAGAAAACGAGGGGATAAAGCTTCTTTTTTGTTTCCATAGCACTTTTTATTTCTCTTGTGACTAAAAATCAGTCATCTTGGGTTAGAGATATAGTGAGATATTAGAGGATGATACTAATTACATAACTATTTTTTGGACTATATGTCAGTGTGTTTCTACGAGTTCATTTACTTTACAAGGACATGGAAGAGATGATTGTGAAAAAGTTTATTTTCCAGGAAACTAGGGTCAAGATAATTTAACAATTAGGGAGTGGGTAAAAACATACCCAAACTCTTGGAAAATGCCCTCATTCGGCAGTTCATACTCAGAAGATGAAGTCTGTACCAAGAGCAGTGGGCAATAGCATGCTGATGTTTTCTGGCATGATTTCCTGGCACAACTTCCATCCTAGACACTGTCACTTAACCCTGTGCTTCTTATTCAAAGTGCTCCCCACCCTTGATATTTTCTTCTATAGTTCTTATTTCATTTAGCACTTACTGTTTCTCATTCTCAGTGTTTAATATGTTCCATACAGTCAGTCTCATTTCATTCGCCATGATTACTCTAAGAATCAAAAAAAAAAAAAAAACCTGGCATGTAATAAATGTTGGTTGAAAAAGAGAATAATAAGTAAGTGAACAAAACACTTTAAAATATTTCAAGAAGTGGGAGAAAAGGAAGGAGTGAGAATTTTTCCAATTAGGACTAAGCATGAAATATTTTCACAATTGCAGTTGATTTTCCTGCTCGACCTTTTTCTCTTTGATAGTGTATGGGATGCCGGGGTTTTTAGCCCTGTATTTCCCCTGAGCCTACAGGGGAAGGAGAGGGCCTTACCCCCATGAGGTTGAACCAGGAAAGGCAGGACCACCAGGTCGAACAAGGAAAGGCAGGAGAAGACTACTGCTGGCACCCAGCCCTCCCACCGAGGACAATCAGACACGTCAGGGAGACCAGTCAAGGCAGGAACTCGTTTATTGCGGAAATGGGGAGGAATATATAGTCCCTTTCGACCAATCAGCTTAAAGGTCAATCTGCCATGGCCTGTTCATGCAAGC
This sequence comes from Geosciurus inauris, assembly GCA_004024805.1. NCBI lineage: Eukaryota > Metazoa > Chordata > Mammalia > Rodentia > Sciuridae > Geosciurus > Geosciurus inauris. The sequence continues at coordinate 38,461 of PVHX01011173.1, forward strand.
GAGCACCCTATACCAAATATAAGCAATCATGCCTTATCCACGAGCACGGAAGCGGGAGGTAACCAAAGAGATAGGTTTCCTTTTCTTGGGAGCTGGCGTATAAATTGCCCCGGAACACCCTACAATGGGGGAGGGATGTTGTGGCACCAGTAGCTCAATCGTTACTAATTCATAATTTATGTATATGAAGTAGACTACTCATTGATCACTGTTAGAAATTTTTGAAACCTTAGTGTGAATATATTTCTATAATGTTGTAAATCATTGGATTATAATCTAATAGATAAAACAAGCTGACATGATAATCATGAATCTTTTATTTCATAACTTACACATAGATGATACTCAATAAAATGTTGAGAGAATCACTGCATTAGACTAAATGTTCAACTATACATAACTGTCATCTCTAATAATGATTCTCAAGGAATAAAGTGATTTTGTACTATAGAAAGAAGCACACAACTTGACCTCTGAGATATGGTAGTGACTTCCAACTACAGCAGCGGGTATTATATTCTCAGTAAAGAGCATATGAAAGATGGATTCTAGATCAGGTACATATAAATGTCTGGTACAACACCAGTAAAAGAGTATGATAACCTCTAAGTGCTAATTTTGCTTCTCTTATGAACCCTTGTGACTTTACAATGTCCAGGATGCTTCATGCTGGTGTGAGGAAATACTTTAGGGGCATGTGGTATGCATCATCTGAGAGCTTCGTAGAAATGCAGAATTTATGATTTATCTTAAGACTTCTCAATAAGAATTTTCATTTTAATCAAGGTCCTTAGGAGAGTTGCCGGTATGTCAGAATTTGAAAAGTAATCATTTATAAGAGGTTATGCAAATACTATATTTCATTCAGATAACAGTTGTATCTTAAACCTGTATATCTGTACAAGTAAAGATGTTCTACATAGCTTTCTATTGATAGACAATAAAATTATCTCTCAAGTCAATTACTGTAAGGAGTATAACACCCTCCAAAATCCCATTGATATATTTAACACTTCCCAGAAAACACAGTCAATACAGTGTACTGAGTTAATCAGTGAACCAATTTAGTGCTAAAATAACCAAATTTTCTGTCTTGATAAAGTATTATAAATAGTCAATTCTTTTCATTTCTGTCTATCAAGGAGTTAGAAAAAGAAACCATCATATCTGTGTTTCTTGCTAAGAAATGCCCTTTTTTCTCGAGGGTTAGCATAAGTTCCAAGTTCCAAGAAGCATTAGATTTTAACCCAGAAACATCTGCTTTAATCTGTGCTAGAAATAAAATGGGAGCCTCTTTCATTGCTCTTCCTCTTCTCTGGACTTCTATAGCACTTAATGGATGGGTCACAAAATTAACACATTGTAGAATGCTTTACACTGAAGGATGCTGGTTCCCAATTAAATTGAAATGATCAACACAGATAACATACTATGGAAATTCAAAGAAGAAATTTGGATTGATTGGGTAGTCAGATAAACTCCTGGAGAAGGAAGGTATTAAGCTTCTTACTGAGGGAGGAAGAGCAATTGGATATTGAACAGAAAAGGGCAAGAAATTTCAATAAGGGTGATGCCAATGAGAAAGATATGAACAGACAATGAACAAAGTTTAAAATTCATAAGGAAACATGTTCAGGAAATGTAATGGAATCACAACTAAGAAGATTGAGCAAGAGAGATTGAGATTGGTGTTGAATGCAGAGTTGAATTTGAGTGGTTCTTAGGGTAAATAGAGAAGTTTTGAATAAATTACAAAATAGAAAATATATTATAGGATGAAAGTTCATTCAAGCAGACATGCAACTCGAGTACTAATGTCAGTAGGGCAATGCTGGGTCTTAATATATGATTGCTGAATGTCAAACAAATGAACATCTAGTGATAGTTTGTAGGAAATAAATTTAGTTCTAAAGTCAATTAACTCTTTTTCAGTTTGTTTATATGTTTCACAGTATCCCAGCGGGTAGTAACAATAGAAAGAAAGTTACGAACAGACAGTGGCAGCAAATGTAAATGCAAGATGTACACACTTGTCTGAACATGGGTGTAGGTAGACTCCATGGCACTTTTCCCATGAATTGATGTCTCCAGGTTTCACACACTTTGAACATTCTTTTTAGGGTGATTATCATGGTGGTTCTATGTGTTCTAGTCTGACTGTTAGGAAGATTGACAAGGCACCTATCTGTCCATAAAATTCAAGAATTTATTTCAACCTAACACACTTCCATTTTTTAAAAAAGATATGTTTAATTGACAAATAAAAGTTGTATATATTAATACAAATGGATAGTGTATTGTTTAGAAATAGGCATACATTATGAAAAGACTAAATCGAACTAGCTATGCATCACCCCACATGCTTTTTTTGTAATGACAGTTCTCACATTATCCCATTTATATGGTATGTGTAAAAAAGAGTGTAAAATAGTAGATGTAAAGTGGAGTGGTGGTGACCAGCTGGCAGAGGAAGGGAATTGGGGAGATGGTGGTCAAAGAATATGAAATTTAAGTTAGGAGAAATAATTTCTAGAGATCTATTGTATAACTTGATGAATACAGTTATTCATCAAGTGTATTGATGAATATAGTGTATTGCTGTCTTGAAAATTATTAATAGATTTTAAGTGGTCTCACTACAACCTAATATATTCTTGAGTGATAACCCAAGGAACAATCAAAGCTCAATTTTTCAGGATCACTTTCTGAGCATCTTCCCTCTTGCCTTCCCCAATCCCAGCAAGCTCAGGCTTCAAAACTGCCTGAGTAATTTCCAAGAGTCACAGTGATACTTTCACTGTAGATGTTGGCAGAACTGTTCCAGAATTACCATGTTTCAAAATTTCCATCTGAAACATTTGTTTATAGAATGTCCATGGTGACACAGGCAATTCCTAGAACTGCGGAAGTGTTTTTTTGTTTTTGTTTTTGTTTTTTAGATCCTATGTGATAGGCATATATGCTTCCCACTGAAAACATTTGGAAGGTGACTAGTGGGCTGCTGGCCACACACAATGTGAGGCGCCTTTGATAGAATCCTAGAATGCTAAAGAGATTATTTTCCTCTGGGGAATGTGTTCTCCTTGTCGGGGAAAAGCAGGCTTGATAGGAGTAATATGAAGTTTTTTTTGAGAGGAGTATTGGGGATTGAATTCAGGGGCACCCAGCCACTGAACCACATCCCCAGCCCTATTTTGTATTTTATTTAGAGACAGTCTCACTGAGTTGCTTAGTGCCTCATCATTGCTGAGGCTGGCTTTGAACTTGCAATCCTCCCATCTCAGCCTTCCCAGCTACTGGGATTACAGGTATGCGCCAACGTGCCTGGCAGTAATATGAGTTTTTGTTTTTGTTTTTAAAATTTGAGGTTATGAAAAGCAAACAGTAAAAGAAACAATGAAGCATATGCAGGATATCCTTTTGCTATCCCATTCCAGTATGTTTAGACAGAACTATCCATCCAGAAAAGAGGCTTGTAATCAGTAGGAGCTAGAAATTGATATCTATTGGGTGGGAGAATGAAAGGTCTAATACCAGTATCTGATTTTCATTTCTTAAATTACCTGTGTAATTTAAACATTGGACTATTGAGAAAGCAATCACCAGAACAACTCAATCAGCAGAAACTATTTTGAGAACATACAATAAGTTCAAAAGTCTAATTAGCTTCTTTTAATTTGTCTTATATCACCATTGACAGTATATGCTCCTTTAGTATATTATTATATCCAATAATGGCATACCTTGTCCACTGGAAGAACAAAAAGCATATGTAATATGTTAATTTATAGAGACAAAAGGCTGAATCTATTCATCTAGGGGAGGCAGGGAGACTAGCATCTCTTCCTGTTGAATTATGTTTTCCATGAGCCCACTCTGAAAATAACTGAATCTTAAAATGAAAATTATACAAGGACTATTAGACTGTAATTCTTCCAATTTTAATCAATATCACACTAATTGTAAAAATTATGCACATAAGAATTGATTATTTCTCACAATTTGGATGAAATTAGCTCTTACACACAATATTCCTTCTGTGAAGAGCTTGTGAAATATTTGCTGATGGAAAATTATATAAAGACAATTCTTTTATAACATCCATAAATTCTTGAGAAAACATTAGAGGTGGTAAAATAATTTTTGTGGGTTCTTGTCACATGAAGATATTAGCTAGAACTTATAAAGTCATTGCTGGCTATGAAAGAGGTTATAAATGTGTTCTGCTATAAATTGCTGAGGAAATATAAAAGTGTATTATTATTTTGGCTTCTGTTTATTAGAAACATTTTGGGAACTGTAAATTTAATTAGTTGGCTGACCAGAGTTAAGTGTGACAGGCAAGAGCCATTCTTCACAAACTGCAATTTCAAAAGCTGCACTTTAACCTGAGGGTTTAGTATGAGGATTTGTTCCTGATTGAATTTGTAGCACCAGAGATCATAGATTTTTTCCATTGCTGGTCTTTGTATTTTACTGCGGTTAATCATTATTGGAATTTTGGAGCTAAAGTGAGAATGTATGTCCATCTAGTGTTTTAAAGACCTGTGGGACCCTGTCAAAAAGAGGCCTAGCGTAGAGAAGCTCTAGATTGAGGCAGGATAAATATTTCTCATAGGTGAAAATTCCTTTCAGTTTCATTGCCATGTTATCCTATGAGAGATTGCATTCTTAGCAGAGGCTGAAACAATTCTCTTTTAGCTCAATTCTCTTTGATAGGAGCATCCCTAGAACAAGAAGCAGTAGAAGAGAAGTGGAAAGAACTTAGGTAATGGGAATTGCCATGTTTGGAGTGTATCCCCGTGGGTTCAGGGTTCATGAGTCATGAACTTGGTCCCCAGTGTGGCAGTGCTGAGAGGCCTGGTGGAAGGTTCTTAGGTTACTGGGGAGCTGCCCTTGGAAGAGACTAAGGTAGTCTTCCTAGAATTCCTGAGCTCTCACAAGAGCAAGATGTCGTAAGAGCAAGCCCATCTCCAAATTGCTTCCTACCTTCCTTATCAAAGTGTGATCTCTTCCTCCCATACATACTCTGCTTTTATGGTTCACTGTTAGACCCTCATCAGAGGGTAAACCAATGGGGCAGCAAATTTACACTTTTAGACTCCTAAAATAAGAGCTAAATAAACCACTTTTCTTTATAAAGTTAGTCTGCCTCAGATATTTTGTTAAAGTAATAGAAAGCAAACTACAGGATTAATATCCACAAGTCCAGAATCAATCTTGGCTCTGTACCCAGCAGATATTGGCATTTAGTGCTTGCTTTGTGTTGAGTGTTGAGGTACACATTTTTCCTTATCATGTATCAGTTATCTCATATAACAACCTTGTGTGGGCTTTCAGCAGCCCTGAGGCCCAAGCATCATGGTTTTGATCTGTGAATCTTTTCTATTCAGGGTCTGCTGTAGACCTCCTCTAGCAATGGTTTCTTCTGGTTAAGGGGACATGTTCACATGAACCTGCATTCATTCATAGACCATATTTGGGTCCTCATAACTAGGATAATTCCTGTCCAAATGGTCTTAAGCCCACTTCTCAGGATGATACATGCCTTATTATCCAAGGCAGATCACAAACTATTAAAAAAATCCAAATGGAGGCATTCCAGGGATGAACGGGGCCCCAGATGGTGAGGAAATCAGATGTTTCATACCTTGTTTTTCTGTCATCTTCAACATATGGCTTCTACCTCATCGCTCAACAGACCTACTTAAGCTCCAGCCATCATATTCTCAGTCAGAAAGTAGAAAGGAATGAAGAAGCATGTGCTCACCCTTCAAGAGCCCTAAGTGGAAATAGAACACGGAGATCCTCCTCACATTTCATTAGCCTGAACTTGAGTGCCTGTGTGTGTGCACATGCACACCCGTGCAAGAGAAAAAGAGGAAGAGAGTAGAGAGGAGGTGAGGGATATTATTAAAGACACAATTATTTTGTATTATCTGCATACATACTGTAATTACCGACATAAATTAATTTTGGCATTTTCATTTTGTAATGTTCTATTTTCCTTGTTTTACTGCTCTTTCCCTCTGAATGATTGATTTCTTTTTTTTCTTGTGTGCCATTAAAAAAATTATTGAGATTTTTATTGCATTTTTTCTCTCTACCATATTTGAAGATTTCTATTCTTTAAGTAACTAATTATTATTATTTTATACACTTAATTTATCTTCAGGTATGCATACCTAGATGATTGCTTTCTTTGCTCAGCAGTCTCCTTTACGTATTTATTTTGTTCTTTTTAAATACACACAATAGTTGAGTGTATTTTGATGTGTTATACATACATGTAGTATAACTTATTCTAATTAGGATCCCATTAGTTGTACATGATGTGGAGTTTCACTAGTATTGTATTCATACAAAAACATAGGAAAGATATATCCAACTCATTCTACTGTCTTTCCTATCCTGTTTCAGATATTCTTTCTAAAATCAATTATTCTTATTTGATCATTAAAAAGTTTTTCAGTATTTTTGTTTATCTGAAAATATCTTTACATGCTTTCATTCTTGAAAATATTTTTTGTGAGTAATTAATACAACTGGGCAGCTATTTTTCTCTAGATTTTGGAGTCTCATTTATTCTGTACTTGCTACCATTATTTTAGAATTTGTCTTTATAAATATTATGTCTTTGTTACTTTTTTCATGGCTGCTGTTAAGATCTTTGTACTTTGCAATTTAACAATGATTTGTTTAGATAGACATTTCCTTTAATTTAAGTTGTTTGGGATTCTTTGGTCTTCCACTCGCTTTCATTCATCATTTTACTCAATACTAGAAAATTCTCAGGTATTATCTCCCTAAATATTATCACTATATATTTTTCCCATGATTTCTTCTTCATATCTATTTAAAATATATGTTGGGGGCTGGGATTGTGGCTCAGTGGTAGAGTGCTTACTTCACACATATGAAGCATTGGGTTCAATCTTCAGCACCACATAAAAAAAAAACAAACAAATAAATAAATAAATAAAACATTTTGGACTTTTTCATTCTACCTAATATATCTCTTTTGTTTTCGTTTGTATTTTTCATTTCTTACTGCTGTGTTCTGTGCAGTATCTTCTGATCTTTTTCCCATTTCCCAATTCTCTTTTATTCTGTCAGACTTTTTTAACATGTAATTAAACATCTAATTAGGTTGTTAATTTTAATTATGGTAATTTTTTTTGCAAATTCTCTATTGATTTTTATTAAATATGCCTAATTAATTTTGGTGGTCTTTAAATTCATGTTATATTTTTTTCCTATTTTATTATCCTAAATTGTTAATCATAACTCTTTAGCATATTTTTAAAAACATTTTCAATATCCGAGTTTTTGTAATTCTGGTATTGGTTGTTGTTGCTGCTGATTCTTTCTCATGGTAGCTGTTTCCTTGTGTAATTGGCGTAAAATTTTATTTAGAGTTCATATTTGTTGACGTATGTTGGCTATGTATTTTAGAGGGAGAGAACTTTGGATTGATCCTACAAGATATATGAGTGAAAAATAGACTCAGGTTCAATACCAATTGCCAGTTTTGATTTATATATTTTGAACTAAATAAATATGGTATGTTCAGAATACAAGGTATTTGGAGACTAGTCTTGGACCACATATTCTTAATGGATGTCTTGTGTATCAAAAGATTCCACTTAACACCAAAGCCAAATTAAATATGACGCTACACTAAATTCACTCTTTGCTTCTGTGAGTTTACTTTTACTGTTGTTGCTGTCATTGTGTATGATTTGTTCAACTACTTTCTCTTGAAGCTCTAGATAATGTGGGATCTATGTGTGCCTCAGATGGACTTTCATTTCAGGGCTAGCTTAAATCCATCATCTTTACTCTCTAATTACACCTGATTGGAGCTGTTTTCCTTTTTTCCTGTAAGCTGACCCAGTTATTTAAGAGTGTTTTTAAATTATTTTATCAGTCTTTGTTAGATGTTCCCTGGCAGACTATTTTTTCAGTTTGTGGTCCATCATAATGTTGGAAACACAAGGATCATACTATTAAGAATATTGTTCTATTTTCAGAAGAAACATGTTTAAAAACTGAATCAAAAGATTATTACCAGGGGCTGGGGATATAGCTCAGCTGGTAGAGTGCTTGGTTTGCATGAGGCCCTGGGTTCAATTCCCAGCACCATACAAAAAAAAAAAAAAATTAAAAAGATTATCAGTCTCAGATAAAATTACACAGTTTTAAGGATACTTATGTTATATAGCAAATTTGGGGCAATGATTTTAAGTATGATTTAGTGGTACCAACCAAAAGCACTGTGTTAAAAATTCATTTGAAGCCAGATTGTCTGGGTTAATATCCTTGCTCTTTCACTTAGTAGGTGCATAATCGGGGCTCCAATTGTCTCTGTTTTTATAAAAATGTAAAATATTAATAACTATTTTATAAGTTTTCATTGAGAATTAAATATGTTGATATATATATATAAAACACTTAGAGAAATGCTTGTCATATGGTAAGATAAAAAAGAATTATCTTATTAGTATCATAATAGGTACAGGCGTTACCATGTAGTAAATTGCAAATTAATCACAAGATCAGCAGGATAAAAAAAGATAATAGAAAATAGCTTTTAAAAATTTGGTTTTGTGTATTTCATCCTTTATATGAAATGAACCAAGTGGCAAAACTTCCAAAAAATGAACAAAAGACAGAGTTGAGTTTTTTAAATGACTTGAGTAAAAGTATTATTATTATTGTTGTTGTTGTTTTTGGTACCAGGGATTGAAATCAGGGGTACTCGACCACTGAGCCATATCCCCAACCCAATTTTATGTTTCATGTAGAGACAGGGTCTCACTGAGTTACTTAGTGCCTCACCGTTGCTTAAAATGTTCATTTTAAATATGCCTCTGAGCAAGTATATAAAAACTGACCTTAAAAAGTGACATAAATTTACACATTTCATTTAGATGAGGTCCAAAACATATGAATCTGAATTCTAATGGTGTTGCCTTACATTAGGCTTATTTAACACCCCAAAATGGTTTTGACACAAATTTGATCACCATGTTGGAAATATCCAAAGTTTCTAACAAATAGCTGCTGCAATTAGAATATATTTTATGTTTATATTTATTCACCTCCTTTGTAACATTTTAATAACATTTTATATGTAAATTAAAAGATCTTCTTGCCAATATTTTGAAAAGTTGGTATTTTCAGCTATAAATGTTATTAAAAGTATAATCTCTTTCTCCAACTGCAGAAGAGAAGTGGCCTGAATTACTATAAATCCATGTAAAATATGCACCACAGGTTTGTTGAGCCAGAATTTAAATTCCTTTCCTTTCCCCTGTGGAGGAATATATAATGCAATGTATTTTCTTCAGTGAAGGTTAAGGGCATTCACATTTGACACGTCATGGAGAGATGATTGGGATATGCATTTTGTTTAATGATAGAATTATTTGGAAGTAAAATACCCCTCATCTGGGATAGAACAATTAACTTTTCGATCCACCTAATCCTCAAGACTGAATATTTTTTTAGGTATATATGAATCTTGAATTCCTCATGTTCAAGGTGGTTATTCAAAAGATGGAATTGAACATTGAGGACATAAAAGTAAAATTAAAGAAAATAAGAGAGTAGGAGTACAGGTTTTCCCAGGGTGCTCTAGTTACAAAGAAATTACAACAAAACAAACCTAGGCAGGGCAAATGGGCCCAGGTAGCCCCGTAGTGGGTCCATCAGCAGTTTCTCCTTGCCTTGTTAATGGTGGGACCAGGTCTGGGGAAAATGGCACTTTTGAGCTTGGCCTCACTGGGGTAAGAGAAGGGTGGTGTCCTGAAGGTGATATAACTGTGTGGCACCAATTTTGGGAGAGAAGCTGGCTTTGACTCATGGGGCCAGTTGGTGGAGCCAATAAACAAGGCTCTACCAACCTTGGATTATATATTCAAAAGCTGGATATTAGCAAAGTATTTACAAAAAGAGACTCAAGCTCAATATAATAATTCTGGATTCACAGAAGAACAAAAGAAGACTACAGACCAAATTCCAATATGCTTCAATTTCTGATGTGTAGCATTACAGTCCACAGTTCCAACAATTTAAACTGGAGAACATCAGGAAACTAGAAGCAATCCTTGACTCATCTGATATATAACACATAATAAAAAATTTCATATAACATATAATTCCCATTTGACATTCAGCTTGTTTCATTAAAGGACATTTTAGCACTTGTTGAAGAAAAGTTGATGGAATTGGAAGAAGATGAAGACATAGGTGCTGAATAGGATGTTCTGATTCTTTTCTTAATACAGTTTTGGTGCATTATTACCAAGGTTTCCTTCTGAACCAGGTATGGCATTACTCACTGTCAGGATTGAGAAAACTGGTCTGAGAGATGCTGGACATTTTACTGATCCTCATGTTACTATTAGTGTAAAGAATTTGAATGACATGGATTTTACTCTTATGCAAGATACTCCTGGGGTTTCAAGAAAAGAAGATACATATGTTCATTTTAATCTTGACATTAAACTCCAGAGGAATGCTTAAAAGTTAACCAAAGGTGCAGGTATCTTGTTTAAGTTCAAACACCTCAAGCCTTTAAAAAAGGATTACCAGCAGCCAGTGTTTGGCTTTCACGAAGGTGTATGAAATTAAAACTGGGCCAACTCACACATTTGAAAAAACAACCTATGTTAAAGCATAATTCAAAAAAGGGAAGAATCGAACACAATAGAACTGAACAGGAAATACACTGAATTTAAAAGATTGCCATTATTGAAAAGGAAAACTATCTTCATTGACATCTAGCTTTGCACAAGGAATGATCCTGACATTTATAAACTAGAAATTCTGTGAATTTTGTCATTGAGTAGAAGCCGTCATAGCTCCATGTAACATGTACATGCTCCAACAAGCAAAAAGTGAACGGTACCCATACAGTAGGCTAGAATGAGTTCATTGCAAAGTTGTATCACAGAACTCAAAGTACAGCAAATTACCAACATATAAAATTGCTTTGGGGCTCCGGTTGTAGTTCAATGGTAGAGTGCTTGCCTAGCATGTGTGACGCACTGGGTTCAATCCTCAGCATCACATAAAGGTACTGTGTCCATCCACAACTAAAAACACATTTTTTTTAAAAAGGCTGCTTTGAATACAGATTTATTGGAGATTTGGAAGCATGTATTTTCTTTCTATTAATTGTGCAACTAATAGTCTATTTTCTATTTTACCAGTGTTTCTACCTTGCTTCCTGGAACAGAATTGTTGTGGTAGGATGTGCCCCCATTAAAAATCAATATAGCAATAAGAATGTGATAGCATCTACACATCTGCTTATGTTTGCCCCATGCTCTTTTGGTTTGTGTTAACTTCAACCTGGTATAAGGTGGTTAGAATGGTATCAAACTGCCTTGAGAGATTGAACCAATCATGCTGCCTTGAAAGGAATAATATATACTGCTCTTCCAGGTGGCCTAAATTCACACTGATCTTATGTTCCTGCTTGGAAATACTGCGTCTTGGCCAGATCAGTACCCATGTGGGAGTACTTCTCAGGTTGTGGCTGTGATTTTCCTGATGAATGGATTGCTTTTCTGAAGGGAACATATTTCCAAGCATGTTGATTAGCTATTCTTTGGCATCACATTGCCATTCTTTCTGATAATGATTCTATAGTTCACATTGGAACCATCTCAGAATAATTACAAATTTTCAGATGGGTTTACAATGGCTTTTAAATCATGTCATTTAAAATTAATGTAGTCAGAGGCTAAAGAGATACTACTGGACTAACTATTTCTCTGATAAGTGCTTATGAAACTTCAAAACTAACAAATCTCTTAGAGCAATAATACACAAAAGCTGGAAAGACATTGTTTTTTTATAGAGGTTAGCAGAAATGCCACTTATTTTCTACTTAGATATATTGACACTCAATTATGTCATCATCAGGTTATTATAATTTAACTATTTACATTACTTGCAACTTAATGGAGCAAAGTAAAATTTTCATACTACACATGAAGTAGATATTTGCTATATAGAACACAAGATTTTTGATGGACTTTCTGTGGACTAAATGTAAAAACTACATATATTTTAGTATTCACAATTTTAAATGAATAATGCATGAGGGGAATGCAGTGTCAGTACTGGGCTTATTTTAAAACTAGTGTAATAACTCCAGTTAAACCTTTCAATATGATTACTGTTTAAAGTGAGTAACTGTAGTTCAGTTGTTCAAGTCCTTGCATTTTGACCTTGCCTATTAGGTCAATTCAATTTACTAGATGTATGTTCATAAAAACTACATGAGCCTAAAGGAATTCTCAAAACAAATTGAATCTTGTCTTTCATATTGATTGGATTAATTCCACATTCTAATATAGTTAAGTACACAATAGGTCTATGAGATGAATAATTTGCCTTAAGAAATGACTTTGCTGTCCACTTAGCTCCTAGGACTATGAGTTGTCAAATCTGCACACTGTAAACAACTAAAGAGGCAAGAATCACATTCTCTCCTTGCCATATAAATTTTCTGTGGTACTTGCAACACTCTGTACCCTGTGGAATTCTCAGTACCTTTTTGTTTAATGTTCCTAATCAGGCTTTAAATATAATATCTTTAAAAACCTACTATTAAAATGTAGCAAAACTGAAAAATAACTTAGCAAAAGAAGGCTAAGCTTTAAAATTCCAAATCAGCAATATGCCAATACGCACTGAAAGCCTGTCAATATGAGATGAAAATGATCTCATGAGTGCTGCATAGATGTTACTATGGTTAAAGCAAGGACTCTGAAAATTTGACATCAAAGAAAGGGTCTGGGAAACATGACTGTGGTAAACTCATTAGGAAAAATCAATTTGATGAAAAGTTTTAGCTACTTGAGTGCACTATTTTATTTCTGAGGTCACAGTAGGTGGGAAACTTGAGGTGTAGTCAAAACCTCTCAGGAAGTCGTCAAACCAGTAATAGGAGCAAATTTCCTCCATGTGTACACCCTAACTACAAAATGAAAAACAGATTTACAAATGCCATTCAAGCTACCTAAGGGGAGAGTCTAAAATATTTCTACAAACAAAAGAAATTAGTTGCATTTATTGCAAGTTAGTTCTATTCATTAGTACTGTATATTTATCAGTACATACATTTATTAGTATGATCAATACTCTTTTTAACTTCATGTATGTTAATAAGAATTTTTGATTTACCCATAAACTCAGTTGTCCTGTTTCTTTTTCCCCAAATTTTCTTTAAGCATGTGTTCCAATGAAATTGCTATCAGGAAGTGACCACTGTTTTTAGATAAAGAACACTATCCACATTTTATTTCATTAAGATAAATGAGACTGTTATTTATGTTGCTACAGCAACATCAAGGTTCAAAGGTATCATGGACCTGCTTTATATCTCTGTTTTTATAGATACTGCATGAAATAAAAAGTTCTAAACATATGGATATATGTTTACTGACTATATGGAAATATAGTCAGTAAATCATTTCAATTTTAAGTTTCTAAGTGTCATAGTAAAACTCAGTAGGTTCTCTTAGAATGAGCTAAACCACATGCAACTCATGCTTGCAGTCCCAGCTGCTCAGGAGACTGAGGCAGAAGGATTGCAAATTTTAGGCTAGCCTGGCAATTTGGTGAAACCCTATGTCAAAAATAAATAAAATAAATAAATAAATTAAAAAGTAAAAAGAAAGGGTTGAAATGTAGCTCAGTGATGGAATACCATGGGTTCATCCATGGGGAAATGAGTGAATGAATGATTGAACAAACTAAGGAAGGTTGGAAGGAAAAAGAAATGAATGAGGTTACATTGTGTTTCTGTTTATCAGGTACCGAGGTATGCAACAATGTCATTCAAGGACGAAGATGCGTTATTTTGTGAATGTAGCCAGTTTATGGTACACAGTGGACAGAGACAAAAGTCAGAGATGGCTTTTCTATATACTTCTACACTGCTGTTCATGAAGTAGAAAAAGCTTTCTCTAACTTGCCTCTGGCTATCTTAGGCACAAACTATTGTTATTAAATATTTTAAAACAATGTCATTTTAAACCATTAGAAACTGAAAGCCAAATTGTGTATTTTCTTTTCAAAACTTGTCCTTTACACTGACCTTCCCTGCATGACCTACACTGAGGAAAAACATCCCCAGTTCTCAGAAAGCTTTCTTCTGAAAACTTCTTTTATCCTAAATACTTGATGAAAGTTTTTACTTTTTAGTACATGTAAGACAAAGGATTTATTGAACTACAGTTCCCTAAAATGGTGTCATTAGCTAGTTTTGCATGAATAGTTTTTAGAACATATGATTACCTGATACTTTTTGTTCTTAGTCATCTTTCTAACACAAGGAACATCTTTTTAAATATCTTTCTACATTTACTAAAGCAAAAATATTTATACTCAGCTAATAGACACTTTTCCAAAATGTGGTGGCATTTGTATAACTCATACTTAAATAGCACAAAATAAGTTGTATTAATTGGATAATAATTTTGAAAGAAACAAACATCAATATCCAGAAGTATAGGATGAATCAAAGTTCAGTGGTATTTATCTGGTAGGGGAATTTGATTATGTCACTTAGTGTCAGGTGGTTTGTACTGAGGACTGGACTCAGAGTTGCTTTACCATTGAACTAACTACATCCCCAGCCCTTTATTTATTTATTTTTTATTTTGCAGACGGTTTCGCTAAGTTGCTTAGGGACTTCCTAAATTGGTAAGGCTTGCCTTGAACTTGCAGGGATCCTCCTGCTTCAGACTCCAGAGCCGCTTGGATTACAAGCATGCATCATCACCCTCCATGGAGCTGGGCTTTATTTGCAGTTTAAAGCAATCACAAACTCAAGGAAAAATTAGAAGCATAGAACCAAAACATCATTTCTGAAGCATCTGAAATTAAATTAGTGCTGTGATACCCCATATCACCCCTGAATAAGTTAATAAACATTTCCCCAAAACAAGAAATTGCTACCATCTAATTTTAAAACCCGTTAATGTTTCACCAATTTTCTGAATCACAACCCTTCATAGCAAAGTGATCCATTTCATGATCACACATTGTATTTAGTGTTATTTAATTTGAGACAGTTCTTAAGTCTTTCTGTGACATTTCTGATTTTGATGCTTTAGAATATTGTAGGCCCATAATTTTGTAAAATATCCTTCCATTTTATTTGCCTGATGTCGTCCCACAATCAGATTTGAATCATGTGGAAGCGAATGCCATGGTTTCCTTCTTGTCTCTGATGCACACATAATGAATTGTCTCATTGATGACAACATTCACTCTGCCTACCTTTTAAGAAGGTATCAGCTAGACTTCTCCAGTGCAAACTTACTCATTTCCCTTTGTAATCAATATGCATTTTGAAATGAAGTGAATAATCCATTCTATATCACATTTGTAACTTAGTAATGTGTTGTGTCCTCCTGGATGCCTACCTCCCTTTCACTCCTCTAATGTTTCACAGATAATTGTTCAGGAGGATGCTGGATAAGGAAGAGAAAGGGGAAATATTTTAATTAAATGTGATCATTGTGTTTAGAAGATTCATCTTACAAAGAGGGGATCTTGGGACCCAGGAAGGTAAATCTAGAGATCTGGGATAGGAACCAATGAATTCTCATAGCCAGGGTGGCCTGATATAACAGCAAATGTGAAATCAGCATTTATTATTGACTATCTGCTTCATGAGTGAATATGTCAGTGCCATTTAATGGACTCTGTAAAAAAGATGAGGGAAAAGGTAATATTTGAAAATCTGAATAAATTATGCCATTATTATTATTATAAAATTATTTTATTTTCCAAATAATTTCTGTTGATTGTTTTTTCCCAGTCATTCTCTCTCTCTCAGTTCTTCCTGAAGGAACACCAGACTAGGAGACATCGGTTCACCGAAATTAAAGTGAGCTTGCATCTCACATCCTTCTCAGATACTTCCCCAACCAATCTTAGGTAGTTCAGAGATTATGACCTTTTACATTCAGTTCTTACTATCATTTTATTAATCATCTTATCTCCTGATGCTTTCTCAAGTTGAGTGGAATTCAAAACCAGTCATATCTTGTAAGGAAAATATTATAAATACATGTGGTACCAATATTTTAGTGTAAAAAGAGAATCACACAAGTTATCTAAAATATAGCAATTCCAGGACTTTGGCTCAGAGATTAATTTAGCCTGTTGATTGGGGGATTCAGAAGTAATCTACAAGCTTCTGATACAGGGTAGGCCTAGGGATACAATATGCTAACATTGTAATTAATAATCATTTTAAAATTAAAGGTGATATTAGATTTATCCCACAATCAATGCTGATTAACAAATGCACTGCAATCACTTGTTACTCAATGATGGTAGTGACTTAGAGCTCAATTTTATTATATTCTGCAAGCTTCAATATAAAAAAAGACACCAAGTTATATTTTTTGATAGATTTCATCAGGCATTATTTCTGTACCAATTAAAGGGAATATGACTTTTTTTGGTATTTTCATTTCTTCATTGGATGTGACCTCTCATTTGGATGCAGAATCTTTGTACAGAATTTGATATAAGTTCATAAAAGCCATTTTGTTTTGTTTTGTTTTTTATACTGGGGATTGAACTCAGGGTCACTTAACCTCTGAGCCACATCTCCAGCCCATTTTATTTTTTTAATTTTGAGAGAGGATCTTGCTAAGATGCTTAGGGCCTTGCTAAATTGCTGAGGTTGGCTTTGAACTTGGCAATCCTACTGCCTCAGCCTCCTAGGCCATTGGGATTATAAGCATGTACCACTGTGGCCAGCTAACCATTGTTTTTAAATTTTAAGGTGCTAGGAATTTAACCCAGGCCCTCACACAGGCTAGTTAAGCACTCTAGTACTGAGCTACAACCCCAATCAAAGATACTTCTTAAAATAAGAAAATCAGAACACAGAGAAGTAGAATTATTTGCCAAAATGTGAACAGGTAATTGTCAGAAAAGTCAGATCATCTTGATCTAGAGCTGTAGACTTAAGGTCAATTTGCTTTTGTTATTGGATTAAGTTGTACAGTATGAACTGATGTGCTATTTTCAATAATTTTTTCATGAGCATAGACATGATTTTTGTTAGGTCAGATCACGTCCAAGATGTCTAATTAGAGGGACCGGTCAGGGCACGGAGCTGCCAGCCAGACGCTGACGTCACCAGTAGACATGCCTCCTGTCAATCAGCGGGTTTTTCCTGACCTATCCAGGAAGGACTCTGTACTTCTCTTCCTGCCCCCAAGCCCTCCCCTTCCTGACCGGGCCTTTTTTGAAATTCCCTGTACACCAGAGCCCCAGCGCCATTCTCCCTGGCGCTCTGATGGACAGGAGGATTTGGCCTGAGAGCGTATATTTTCTTTTTTTTTTTTTGAAGTATTTTTGTTTCTTTATTCAATGGTGGCTTTTGATGTCTTAAAGTGAGTCCAATTTTAAGGTTTCAATTTGACAGGGAAGATATCAGAGAATAGAAAGGAGACATGTAGAAGAGGGGAGGGTACCATTTTTCTGTGCACTGCCTTCCCTGGCATGACCCTTACAAGGGAAATATGAA
Source organism: Geosciurus inauris (assembly GCA_004024805.1). Lineage (NCBI taxonomy): Eukaryota > Metazoa > Chordata > Mammalia > Rodentia > Sciuridae > Geosciurus > Geosciurus inauris. Next base: position 56,039 of record PVHX01011173.1, read on the forward strand.
GGGAAAATGTGTGAGACGGAAGTTAAGTGGCAAGTGAAATTATTGTGTTTAAGGAAAGCATAATATGCATGCCATGCTGGACAGATATATTTTCAATAAAGCCTTGCCTAGTGGCTTCAATTCATGTCCTTCTGGTCGTCTAGTCTTTACAATTTTCATTTACCTATTTACCTTCATATTTGATTCTTAGCACTAGGGAATATAATGAAATTGGAAATCTCTACTATTTGCTCAATTTTCTTATAATATGTTTCACCTTAAATCCCCAGGCCTAGGTGATCTTATAGAATTTCCAGATATGGTTGTTAATTAGTGGGTGTAGAGGCAAAATCCTCAAGGGATGAAGCATGTCACCTGAATTCTTGCCAAATGGTAAATGTTCTATTTATTTCTGGTATGTTCACTTTCCTCTTATTTTTCTTCCTGATTTGAAATATTTGCTTGAAACTTATATTCCATTGCTTCTCATAAACTTAGAGAAAGCTTAGATTTTCTTAGGTTTCATACATTTCTAGATATTAAATTACTAATTACTCCTTAATTCTTAATGCTCCCCCACATTTGTTGTCTTTCATGTATTCTAGTAAAATTAAGATTTTTGTTGTAGTTCTTCGTTCACTTTACTGTTCTTCTTACACTCTCCAAAGCTTTTCTGTCATAGTAATATGCTAAAAAAACAAATCAACAGGAAATTGAAATGTTAATAGGTTAAGGAATCAAAATTTTGACTTCTGAAACCTTGTAAATTCATGGTTTACCAGAAGAATTTAACTTAATTCAGCAGTGTCCAATCATTGATTTTTTCTCTTTTATAGCAAGTAATTTCTTGTATAATGAGAATATAAATGTACAAATTTTAGATCCCTGTCCACTAAGAAAATACAGTCCAAGGGGAAGGATACAGATAGTGATGAGGGTTCCTGGTCTCTTAGGATAAAGTCTATGAACACTAAATTCAGATGGCATAATGTTTTAGGGACAGATGAGGCAAGACACCGGATAGGAAACAGGAAGCAGGTTTATTTGACTGCAGTTGCTTCAGAGGCTACAGCTTTTGCCATAATCAATTAATTCCACTGAACCCCAAGTTCAGGCAGTTTCAGAACTTTATACCCTGAGTGTAAAGGGAAGGGCTCAGAAATTCACAGTCTGCAGAAGTTCCCACAGAAGCAGCTTTTTCTTTTACTGTTCTGGGCAATTAACAATTCAAGGACAGCACCTGAGAAGGGGAGGGCTGCTTCTCCCCTCTTTCTTCCCCTGGCCAGCTGTTACTATGGAGCCCAATTAGTAACATTATTTCTTATCTCTGAAATGTAAACATCTCTGTGACCTCAAGCCCAAGGCCAGAGGACTTGTTAAAGGATCTGTCTTTCTTGTTATACTTTGCATTTACAAACCTGCTTTCCATTTAAAACGATTTATAAACTATTATATTGTTACTACACTAGAAAATTCAAAAATATTTCTTTTGAAAAACTAGTAAGGGGGCGTTGAGCACCTGGAGTGCTGATCTCTTTTGGCTGGTGGCCAAGCAAGAGAGAGCAACAGGAAATAGGAACTTTAACTACATTGAATTCTACAATAGAGACTCTTTTGCTGATAGCCTTAAGATTATTTATGGCACAGATTTCTGGAGAAGCTTAAGCTTTTCAGTGGAAGAGGGAGGACCACTACAATAATAGGTGGAACAGTGGCCTCCAAACCATATTTAAGAGTATGGGAAATACTTCCTTAGGAGGTAACATATTCTTTGAGTTCTGAAGTAGGAAATAATCATAATAATGACAGAATTATAACCCAGAGACAGAATCCAAAGGCAGGATACAGAAAAGCAAAAATATAAATTCTATAAAATTCAGAAACAATTTGGAAACAGAGACAGGTGCTGTTATAAAATATATAGAATACAATGCAAAATGATATTGCTGGGTCTTTTATTAAATTGTTAAGAATTTCAAGACAGTGACAGAAGTCTTAAATCAAATGGGGGATGCCTGTGAGCACAGGGACCAATAAAGCCAGAATTAGACAGGCAATCAGTGTAAATAGGTAAATTGAGTCAAGTCCAACAAGGAGGCCAATTTGGGTCTGGGAAGTTAGAGAGGTTTTGAAATGTTAATGTCTTCAGAGCCCTTCCTCTACCCTTATCAAGATAAACTGCCCCTGCTCCAACCTGTTGCTAAGGTAACCTATACCAGGGATTTTCCCTCCCTAAAGGAAGTTGTTAATTACACCCCCTTCCTGCCCAAATCACTCCATGCTGTCCATCTGCTTTTCACCTTTTGGCCATCCCATTGTGCATCTCCTGGGCCTAGTCACATATGCAGGAAGGAGAGAGAGAAGGGGGAGATAGCAGGAGAACAAAGGAAGCCTAGGACATATAAAAAGGCAAAACATCCCTCACTTCTGGGGATACCAGAATGTGGGAAAGAGCTGGCCTGCATGTTCCCGGTACAAAACAGGAGGCCTAGGGTTTTTGTAGACCAAACACCCAGCCCAAGCTGATAGTGTGGCCACAGGCCCAGGTTGAGCAACATGGCTCATGACCAAAAAGTTCCGTGTCCTCAGTTCACTTCTGCATTCTTATGTAACCACAAAGCTAGTAACATAAGCACACTTGTAGGAGTCCGGCACCAGAGGTGCCGGACTAAAGTGCATGCGGGTAGGGGTCAGAGTGACTTATATATACTCCTGAGGGACTTTAATAAAGGATCATCATCATCATTGTTGAACATGTAGTCTCGAGACTTGTCTTGTCTTTTGTGTGTGTGTGTGTAATTCTTATCCGCAGCGCCCTCGCTGATCCTGGTTTCACTTTGTGCTGGTGCAGGCACCAGCACCAGAATACCAGCTGTGACCTCCTTCTCCCTCCCAGGAGGAGTCTATGTTACCACTTTTTAAATAAACCCTGATTAAATGCTTGCCTTGGTGTGCTTCTCTAATGTTCAAACTTCAACATGTGATGAAGGAAAACTTGTCACTGAGAAGTCAGGATCAATGCCATCTTGAGACTGTTGACCTCTGTCCCCAAATCAGCAGAAACCACCCAGTTCCTGAAAAGTTGCAACACCCTTAGCGGCATCCTGCTCAGGTGCCAGTAAGTCGTTTTGCAATTTGGGCCAACCAATCAGGAAACTAAATATTGGGCCCACTTCAGCCAAACCTATCAACTGACGTCATGCTGATCACACTCACCTTCACTCAATCCTAGAATGACAAGACTGCTGTCCCCCTGCACGTGCTTTCCCTTACCCAATCCTGCAATGCCGAGGCATGTACTCCCCTGCTTGTGATTGAAACCCATAAAAATCCCCATTCCTCTAGACTCGGGGCCACACCTCCCTACTGGCTGCCTCGGCGAAGGTGTGTGGACCCTGCTTGAGCTTGAATTAAAGATCCTTTTGTGATTACATCAGAATCAGACTCCTGGTGGTCTCTAGTGGTCTCGTGAGTCTGGGCATTACACCACCAGAAACTGGCAGTATCACCTGTGCCACAAAAATCACTTGCTCACAAATTCAGCCCTGCCCCAAGTGATAGAGTGAGAAGGAAGAGGCTGGAAGGAATGACTGAGGCAGATGAGGCATGCTATGGACAATGAGGTGAAGAGGCCAGATGAGCTCTGTAGGAAGCACCAAAAAGCTGGATACCCACCTGTGTGTCCTGTTTGAGAGGATGTGAGTATGTGTCATTATATTCATTTTATGTTTAGGAAATTTGTATATTTAACCTATCACATTTTTCTCCATAAAAATTAAAACAATTAAGAAAAAATGAGTTAATTATATTAATTACAACTAATATATGTATAGCCTGATTCATAGTCATCATGGCATTAAACCTTCTCTGTATGTGGGGAGGTACTGAGAATTTGAACCTAGTGGTGCTTTACCACTGAGCTGCATCTCCAGCCCTTTTTTAAATTTTGAGACAAGGTCTTGCTAAATTGCCCTCACTGGCCTGAAACTTGATAATCCTCCTGCCTCATGAGTAGCTGGGATTACAGGCATATGCTGCTGCACCTGGATGACATAGATCCTTCTTAAATTAAATTATGGAAACATCTTCCTTACATCCTTGTCCCTCAAATCTAAGTTTTCGCTGAATGAACGGTATGCTTCAAATGCTTTCTTGGGTCAAAGGTTTTAAGAAATGAACACAGAAATACTGAAGAGTAATCTTACATCTATAATTTTAAACTGTCATACAGCTCAGACTTCAGCGTGTATCAAGAACATTATAAAAAATTTAAAAAAGAAATGCTAATGAGTTACTTTCACAAAGGATTAAAATTGTCCTGGCATCATAGTACACCCTTCCATTTCTCTGAATGAAGATGGCTGTGAGTATCTAAACTTTCTTTACCGTCATTTTCTATTTTTAATTATTCTTTTAATATCAGGATGACATAAAAAGAAATTCTCAATTACAGTTAACTTTATACCTAAATATTTCTTTTTGTCACAAAAAGAATTTAGAGTTATTGTTACCCACTGTCTTTGTCTGGGCTAATATAACAAAATATCATAAACTGGGTAGTTTATAAATAACAGAAATTTATTTCTTACAGTTCTGAAGGCTGGGAAGTCCAAAATCAAGGTGCCAGCAGCTTGGATATCTAAAGGCTCATTCTTCATAGACAGCCACTTATTGCTATGTTATGACATGGTGGAAGGGGTGGAAAAACTGTCTTAGCCATCTTCATAAGGGCACTAATACCATTTTTGAAGGCAGAATCCTCATGATCTAATTAATGATGTCCCAAAGACCCTACTTGTCAGTATCATCAGCTTGGAAGTCAGGGTTTCAACATATTAATTTTGGGGGTGGATGAATACAAACTTTCAGACCATGGCTCTCACCCATAAATTTCTTGTATGCAATCAGCATTCTAATCCCTTCACTTACTCCTGAGGATTTAGCCTCACTCACCCAGGGCCTCTACCCACCTCAGGAGTTCTCGAGTAAAGCAGTATCTCTGGGGATTTCAGGAACAGACACTAGTATTTTTACATGGTTTGAATTCATCTGCTTTTATCAGTCTCAAATGCAAGAAGAAGACAGATATTTGCAATTCTGGGACTAGCAGCCACACCCTATTAGTTTTAAGAAGTGACCATGTAAACTCTAATAAGAGCCAAACATTTTTACTGAGGACTATCTGTATGCCCAGGGCTTAAACTTTGCACTAGAAAACAATGGTGAGTAAGGAAAAAATGTTCCTCCCCTTGTCAGGCCTAACCTCTCATGGGAAAAGATACAATAGATACATGCATACAAAAATGGAGTCAAAAAGCATTCACAAAACAAATAAACCACAAAAATTCACAAACAACATGATTGTGATACATCCTGAGAATGGAAATACTCCAATATAAAGAGTAATAAGACCTGAAGCTAAGACCTGAAGAATGGAAGAATCTGTTTTTCTCTGGATGAGTTCTATTTAAGGGGAGGAAAGGAAAAATAAAAATCCTGAAAGGAAAATAGAATTGCTGTGTTTCAAGAAAAGACAGAAGGCAGTACAATGAGAAGGGAAAGGTCACCTGTAGGCAGGGGGTACAGGGAGGTCTACTGATGACTGTTTCAACCCTTTTCACTATTTGGTTCCTCATGGCTGCTGAAACCCACACCATAGCTGCGGACTTCACCATTAGCCTTCATTTTTGTTCATCTTCATTGGCTTAGCCTGCGTCTCTGGCTCAAAACTTACTCAGATATTGAACTTGGACAATGTCCTTCTAAGAATTCTGTTGCTCTAGATTTTGACCTTATCATTCTTCTGAGAGCTCTTTTCTCTGTCATTCTCACTTTCACCCCTGCCCTCCTTAAATCTACCAGCAATATTTCATATGGCATCTAGATTAGGACCTTGACCTTCAATCTATTATACTTCAGCCAGTATGGCTGGCAGTCAGGCCCTCCAGAGTTGTGGTTCCTGTTTGCCTGCCTCCCTAATGCTGCTCTGGCTTTGGTAAATAACAATGGTAGCATCAGACTGTAAGGACCTGAAAGGGGCAGCTACTGGCAGGTAGTGCTGAGCAACCAAGAAAGGGAAGAACTACTTGTAACATAAATCATGAACACTTCAGTGGAGATGGTTTCTTTTTCCTCCTCCTCCTTCTCCTCCTCCTCTTCCTCTTCCTCCTCCTCTTCTTCCTTCTCCTCCTCCTTCTTCTTCTTTTAATATTTTTTTAGATGTCAATGGACTTTTTATTTATTTATATGTGGTGCTAAGAATCGAACCCAGTGCCTCATGCATGCTAGGCAAGCATTCTACCACTGAGCTATAACCCCAGCCCCATTTTTCTTCTTTTAACTAAGAATTATTTCTCCTACAAATTTTCTGACCAGATTTTTAGGTATTGACATCCGTTCAAATATTAGTTCATGATGTTAAGTTGAAATGGCTTTGAAATCAGTACTCATGTTTATTAGAAAGAAGGGAATTTCTAAGGAATATTGAAAATGAAAAGTTAATCACATTCTGTGAAACATCTTTTGCTGATTCATATTTCACTTGTCCATGAGAATAATTCCATGTATTTCCTGGATATGTTTATAAATTTCAGGTTTATCAGTTAAATATCCTTATTCCAATAAAGCAGACAGCAAATCACACTGATTTCAAGAAGATGTTTTGGGTTTCCATTAAAAAAAAATTAGAGAAGCTTCTGAGTTCTAAACTCTAATCATATAAATTCATGGAAATCTGAGATACTAAATAGTTATTTTGCATAGGTGTAGAATAATAACAGGAAAATTATAGCACTTTCCTTGGTATTCTCTTGTCATTATACTTATTGCCTAAAAGTTATAGCTCTATCACATGTATGAATCAATCTCACTCAATTAGTGTGAACATTTTTATAAATGGAATTTACTAAAATAGAGTACAAACACATTGGGCTTGAAAGATAATAGATTTTTATTATAATAGTTTGAGCACTCCTAATCCAAAACTTCCAAACTCAAAATGCTCCAAAATCTGAAACTTTTTAAACACTGACACGAAACCACAAGTGGAAAGAAGATCGACTACTGATCTGATGTGAGAGGACACAGTAAAAATATAAGCACACTAAACATATTGCATAAAGGTGACTTTAGGCTATTTGCATAAGGTATACATTAGAATAAATAAATTTCATCTTGGACATAGATTCCATTCCCCAAATACCTCATTAGTTATATATAGCCCCAAATCTGAAAACAGTTGAAATCCAAAACACTCTGATCTCAAGCATCTGTCATAAGAAATATACAAAAGTAAGAGATTGAAAAAGATATACCTCTAGCAAGTCATTTTTCCTCCAATTTCATAGAAAACTTACATGGGAAAAAAGATAACAAAGCTTTTTCAGAATTTGGAATAATTTAATTTAATCTATGTTATGTCAATTCAGCTGTTGTCAAAGATGACAAAGATATTTTAAAATCTGAACACAGCAAGGGGCAATTTAAGGCTGCTATATATGAGGGTGTAAGATGCTTAAATAGTAGTGTTTAAAACATAGGAGTTTTAAGGGAAATGTTTTTTTTCAAAAGGAAACAGGACATAAAAGAGTGAGCATTACTGAAACACTGATGCATGTGAAATGGGGCAATTTCCCAGTTTGCCTGAAATTGTCCAGATTCTAACCCTGAAAATTCCACATCCCATCAATAACTTCAGTCATAGGCATATCAGGATGTTTGCTCAAACTACATGAAATGCAGGACACTTAACAATGTGAATAAAAATATCTTCTGATTTGTGAAGTTATTTTCCAAGTTGGGAGTGTTTAACAGTGAGAAGAGGTACTACTTGATGTACAGTGATGACATGCATAAACTGGAATTGACTAGAGTAAGGGACAGCAAACTTTCTGTAAAGGAACATCCAGTAAATATTTCTGGGATTCTAGAAATGTTGACTAAGAGTCTAATAGAGCAAGGCCAAGTCAAGAATTAGGGGATAAACTTGTCAAGCAATAAGAGTTTCTTAAACTTTGTATTGCAAATTTAATTTTGGATACCCAATGTAGTACTACAAAATTATTATTTTTGCCTTTTTCATCCATCTTTATAATCTAAATTTTCTTTATATGAGGACCCTTTTTTCTTATATCCATGAGATTGAATGTGCAGTATGCTTGAATAACTGGAAGAAACCCCTAAAAAATGTCAGCCTAAATACCACAGGCCAGGAAGGTCAGAATGCCTAAGAAATGTCTTGAGGTCACTTCTGTTGGTGCTGGAACACAGAGTGAACAAAGACCCCCCACAAGTCAGTGTGAATCAACTGTGAAGTCACAACTACCTGCTGTGAGGGTAGTTGTGACATCACAGAGGTTATTACTTGACCTGCATGAAAACCCTGAATGTAGGTTAACAGTATTCTGAGGGATAGAAAAACATGTTTATACAAACAGAATGCAAAGTAAAGGCATTTGCATGAAGTATTGTCTTATGCCATGTAGGAGCACTCTCTGACCCTCAACCCTTCCACTCCCTTTTTCCCCATTCTATGCTGATGAACAGCACTGCCTGAGGGTGGTGCCTAATTGTTTATAACTTTGGGCCATGATTGGTCCAGGAGTGTATATAAGCTTCTGTACTTTCTGGAATAAACAGTGTTTCTGTGTCTCACTCTGGCAGAACAGTTTACCTACCCTGGAGTCTGGGTGGAGTGACTCCATGGACCGCCACCACAAAACCTCGTCCCGTGAGACCCCACTTCATCCCCTCAGGATCCCCTTTTCTCATGTCTTGGGACCCCAACTTGTCGAGCAGACCCACAAGGCACAACTTAAAACAATAACCTCATAGATATTAATATTAATAAATGTTTTAAAGTTATTTTAATACTTCCAGTGGGAGGTGTATTGGGACAGTCCTTGAGAATATATTCTGCTGGGGTTCAAATAGTGAATTCTTCTCCCAGTAGATATGAACTTTGAATAATTTACTTTACCTCTCTACTTCCTGAATTATAAAATAGTTGTAACAATAGTTCCTACTTGCTAGCATTGTGGTGAAGAACAAATAAATCAATACCTATAAAGTGTTTGGAAATTTGTCCTATATGTAGTAAGCACATGATAAATGTTATCTATGATTACAAGACACCTTGTTCTTGGGGAATATCTTCTCTCTTTTTTTCTCCATGCATGACAGACAAGCATTCTACTACTAAGTCCCAGCCCCAGCCCCTGGGGAAGCATCTTTAAGCATAAGGTCTACAATATGTTTGGACAATACTGAACAGATTTTGAACAAAAATGATTGTATTAGTTTATTTTATTTAGCAAACATACATTGAGAGCATATTGTGTACCAGATGTGGTATTGTGTGGAGGATATATAACATGAATATAATAGATTTCAAAAACTGTGAAGGATCTGGAACTTTATCCTACTTGTAAGCCAGTCAGAATGAGTGCCACAATTTCACTGATGTTGGTATAAGACATGAGACCCCTGGTGACATCAGTGTAGCTGCCCTGATTGCAGCTGCCCTGACCGGTCCCTCTAATTGGACATCCTGCACCCTGATCCGACCTAACATCCTGGCCTTTTTGATGATATAGGACAGCAGATTCAGTCTGGCTACTTCATGCAGGATTGGGGGTGCTGAGAGGGGGAGATGGCTTGGGTATTGGTCAGGCAGGGAGGCAGACGCAGGGGTGTGGGAGCCTCTGGTTGTCAGTCATGTTGCTTGAATGGAGAAACATCACCTG
>PVHX01011174.1:0-65623 GCA_004024805.1 Geosciurus inauris
ACCCTGTCTCTAGACAAAAACACAAAATAGGGCTGGAGATGTGGCTCAGTGGTTGAGTACCCCTAAGTTCAATCCTCAGTACCAAAAAAAAAAAGGAGTTGGAGAGAAAAGTCCCTCATTCAAGTCAACACCACACCTACTTCAGGCCAGGCACTATGCTAGATACCAGGGAACCTAAAAGTGGCCAAGCCACACCTCTTCTCTTTTGTACAGCTTACACTCTGGTAGGAATAGAAGCTAAATAAATTAATCTATAAGAATTTCCAAACCATGCTATAGCATCACAAGAGGTAGCTAAAGTCTCCATAATTTTCACAAAGGAGGTAACATGCAGTCCTGAAGTATACTAATAGTAATAAAAATCTCCAATATTTATTAACACATCCTATAAGCTGCACTAAGTGTTTTGCATACATTGTCTCATTTAATCCTCACAATCACCCAGAAAAAACACATTATTATTTCCAAAGACAAATGAAAAAACTAGGATTTAGAGTCCAAGGTCACATAACTACTGAAAGACTATGCCAAAATCTGGACTTCATAGTTTCTGACTTCATAGTTCACACTTCAAACTGTGACCTTAGGGAGTAAAGGGCAATCTGAAGAGAACAATCCCATGAATAAGAACTTGCAAAAGTTCATCTGTCTCCCTCAATGGCAGGCTCTCAGAATGAGTAAAAATGAGCAACTGGACCCTGAAACTAAAAACCACTTTGGGGTCAAGTGAATAAGGGGCTTTGCAAGCCATTCTAAAGGGTTTTCATTATTTCTGGAACACTGGAGTTTTAGAAACAACTCAAGTAGCACAACTGGCTTTATGTTCAATGAATACATACTAAGAGAAACATAAAAACAAATGAGATCATGCAAGAAAACTGCTGAATCACAATAGTCAAAGAAAAAAAAAAGCTACCCTTTAGAACAATCAAATCATCCACAACTTTTACAAATGATACTAATCAACACTGGTGAAAGTTAGAGGAAATGGGCTCTTGATTATGCTGTTAGGGGCCTGTAAATTAGTAGAACATTTCTGGATAGCAATTTGGCAACACAATCAAAATAGCCTTGAAAATCTTAATATCTTTTGATTCAAAACAATTCTACTTCTAGGATCTATACTAAGAAAATAACTGGATGTGCACAGATATTTAACAACAAAGATGTTCATTACTATTCCATTCATAACATTAAAAAGTGAAAAATGACTTCTATTTAGTCTGTAACAGTAGAGAATTAGCGAAATAAATTATGAAATACGCACTTGTAACCCTTTACATCAATGGAATAATATGCTACTAAAATGCCATAGAAGACAACTAAATGACATACAAAGGCAAATATTAAAATGCAGATTACATAACAATAATATACACTTTGATGCTATTTTTATATATTAAAATCCCCTCAGGAATATAAATGTTAAAGATTCAATTACTGAAATATACCTGAAGATTCAGAAGAATCATCAGTTGGAACAGTTTTTCCCTTTGTCCGTTTCTTTCCCATGCTGGCACTTTATGGATTACTTACTAACACAAAATAACAATCTAGAAAACAAGATAAAGTTAGATTGACCAAGAAAAAAATGTTTTATGTTGCTCTAGGACAAGGAAATATAGCTAAGCCATATATAATATTTTGCATATCTATCACACTTTATAATTTACAAAGACTATTGACATATGTCGTCTTATTTTTAATAAGAACTTGAAGTAAATGGAATAGTACCATCCCTGTTTTTCATAGCTTGGGAAAACAATTCTTACAAAGGTAAGAAGCTTTCAATAAATATAAAGATCAGGAGAGAGCCTCAGTCTTCATACACAGATCTTGAAAAGTCTCAACACTTGACACTAAGAGAAATTCAATTCTTGACCACATAAATTAAAAACTCTAAGCCAGGCATGGTAGTGCACACCTGTAATCCTAGCCACTCAGGGCTGAAACAGGAGGATCACAAGTTCAAGGGTAGCCTGCTAAGTGAGACCACGTCTCAAAAATAAAAAGGGTTGGGGATGGAGCTCAGCAGTACAACACCTGCCTAACATGCATAAGGTCCTTGATTCAATCTCTGGTACAGCAAAAATATAAAAATTTTCTTTAAAAAAATAATTCTGAAAGCAACTTCCTAAATGAAGTTAGAAATTTTACAAAATAATTTCAAACCTGCATATAAAAAGTGATGCATTTTTCTGTACCAGAATTTCCAATACGTATTAGCTAACTAAGAATTGATTACAACTTCATTCTCAACCATTTATATTACTATATTATTGTCAAAATCACTTTGGAAGGCAAATATGGATGCACATCAAATCTTCACCATTTTAATCAACAATTCAGAATTAGAAAACATGAAAAATGCTGAAAAATACATATAGATTTAACATTAAAAATATTAATAATTTTGAAAAGCCATATTCTTTATGCATTAGAATAATTTGTTAGTAACAAATCTCTTAAATGACTTTAAGGTATTGTACCTGAGATGTTCATAAAATTCTGATTATTGAAGTGGAAATTAGGGCCTGGAGAACACACTTCTCGTTACTTTGTGTGTGTGTGTGTGTGTATGTATGCATGTGCGTATGCACAGTGGAGATAAAACCCAGAGCCTAACGCATGCAAAGCAGGTGCTCTACCTAGCTTAGAGTCTTAGAAGTATTCCCCTTTTTGGCTTTTGATGGGTTAGTGTAATTAAAGGTAATTCAAAGAGATCTGCATAAAAAAAATGAAAGCTACAATTGATATTTATCTTTTTCCAAGGATAATCTAAAATGCTTACAAAATAAATGAATTAACAAAAGAACACAAAAGTATGAGGACACACAAAAGAAGGCATATTTTATGTATTTTCCTTTAGCTTAAACATTTAATTGTAGATCTTAGAAAAAACAGTATCTAAGTTCTTGCCTCCAATCCAACTCCCTCTAATCTGTGCTGCATTCCAGTACATTCATTTTCCAATAATGCCATTTTTAATCACATCACTCTCTTGACTGAAAGCCTTTAATAGTTTTCAAGTCCATATTCTTCAACTTTACAGTCATAGTCCTTTATAATTTGGTCCAAATGCTTTGGCAATCCTGACTCTCATTACTCTCTCTCTCTCTCTCTCTCTCACACACACACACACACACACACACACAAACACAAACTACCTGAAGTTATAATTACATGATGCCTTGATTTTCAAAGTCTTTTTTTTTTAATATTTTTTTTAGTTGTAGATGGACACAATATTTTTACTTTATTTATTTATTTTTATGTGGTGCTGAGGATGGAACCCAGTGCCTCACGCTTGCGAGGCAAGCGCTCTACCACTGAGCCACAATCCCAGCCCCTTGATTTTCAAAGTCTTTCATAAATATTATTACATATGATTTTCACAACTCTTTAAATGGGGGCATTTCACTAAAGGAAGAAAATCAGAAACAAAATAGTGAAAGAACACAGGGTTATGGAAATGTAACTAAAACAGATCTTCCGATTCTAAGACCACCATTCTTTCCCTTCCAATCTAGTCCAACTCTTCAGTACTCCAAAACACCTTGCACCCACCTCTGTGCCTTTGATTTCTATGTTTTCTCCACTGATCGAGAATCTCATCAATCCTCCAAGCTTTTAGTCAATACTTCCACTTTAAATAAACCTCTTGAACTTCCCCAGTATTTATAGTATGAACTATTCATTTTGTCCCTTTATCAGATACTATAGTGGGCTGCTGTTTTTTAAATCTTTAACCTGAACATGTCCTTTTTCTCCCAGCAATGGGAAATTGTAGGAGAAAGACACGTTCTAGGCATTACTTCTGAGTTGCCTATAGCATCTAGCATAGTGCTAGTATACAGGAGTTCCTCATGAAATACTTCCTGCGTTAAAATGGAAAAATGGAAGAGTACCTGAGGCATAAAGGATGATTACAATGTGCAAAGGTAGATACAAAAGAATGGAGCGAACAAGTTCTGGTGAAAAAGAAAAGGGAGAAGAACGAAGAAGTCAGAAGTCTGCAGTAGTGAAGACAGCACTAGTAAATCTGGCTGCAGTAGCTCACACTCCAAAGGAACACTTGAAAGGCGAATTCTAATCGCTGCAGGTAAAGGACATAGGGGGTCACTTAAGAGGTCTAGTAAAGTTTTGACAACTATAAAGGCAACTGAGTCATGAAAAGAAAGTAGTGTGTCATCAGCTATAAAACATCAATAAAGCTACTGGATTTTTTCAACTGAGTCTTAGGATAAGAATTAGCGTCTTAGTCAACTTACTCTTTACAGAACCTCATGAAAATTTTAAATTGGAGCTAATTCTACCATGTCTCATATTAATCCAATTCGTTTCCTAGTGCCCTCCCAGTCTTTCCCTGTCAACTCGCTTCCATTACAAATGTGAAAGGAAAACTCTGTCAGCAGGTCTTTCTTAAACGTGGCTTTCAAGTTCTGCGTAAACTAGTCTCTCCTAAGAGTACTCATCAGGATAGGTGACAGATCCTGTTCTTACCACAGGGACGCAGCTACAAACCCAGCCCCACTCATCGGGCGCTCCCGGACGCCAGCCAGCCGCCCACCCACATTCCCAGAGGCCGCCACGCCTCCCACCCTTCCCTCGCCTCCCCTCCCCTTCCTTCCAACTGCTCCACACCCACGGGGGAATCTCGGGGTCGCCGGGTCGAGAAGGACGCCAGCATCGGGAACTCATTGGCCAGCTCCTACAACTGACAGGACATCAAGCCAACGAGAACGTGGCACCGGAAAGGAGAGCGTAACTTAGCGAAGGGCCTTCCAGAGAGAACACGGTTGGGGCGGAAAAACTGGTGCTCTATGAGCACAGATCTGAAGAGTGGCGATCGTAAGTCGGTGGGACAGGAACTTACCCACGGTGACAGCGCCCATAACTGCACCCCGTAATGGGCCTTTGGGCTAGGCAGCCAGCTCCGTCTTCCTCCCGGTGACGAATAGAGAGCAACAGAGCCGAATCCACAGTGCCCCTTTAGAAAGCTGCAACTTCCGGGACGCGGCATTATGGGAAGCGACCCGGCCCCAGGGTCCGCGGGCGCAGACGCTAGTTAAACTGCGCCTGCGTATAGTCCACGCCGGAAGTTCGAGGGCAGCAGTGCGGAGGTGTTGGCGCGTGAAATCTTCCCCGGTGGGTTAGCTATTAAGTTAATTAAATCTGAAAGCGTGAGTACCTGGTGGTGGTCTGTGGCTCAGAACCTCCTGAAGAGTAAAAATCAATTTTATGCCGTTTGATCAATGTGTAGCACAGCCCAGAATCTGGGCATGAGGGTAGTTTTTTTAGTTTCCCTTCTCCGCGTGAGCAAAGTCAGAAACTGTTTGAACTGGATCACTCACATCTCAGACATTCCGTCAAGGCAAGAATAGAAAACAGGTATGTTTGTACCTGGAAAACTACTAAAACCACAATCAGAAGAAATTGCTAATATACACAAGAGCATGGATGTATCTTTATTATACTGAAAGTCTACACAGACTTACCTACGGTACGATTCGAACTAGCTGAATTTGTAGACCACACAAAATTAATTATGGTAGGGGAGAAAAAAATCACCACACTGGTTGCCTCTGGGGGGAGTTGGTCGTGAACTGACTAGGAAAAAGCATGAAGGAACTTTTTTGAAGTGGTGGTAAACGTGCTGTATCTTAGTGAGGTTTAGATTACATACGTTTATGCATTTGTCAAACCTCAGCAAATGTACAATTAAGATACGCATTTCATTTTTACCTTAGAAGAAAAAACTCAATTTGAACTTCTAGTGATGTGCATAGAGACACACTTGGGGAGAACTGTTCTAATGTCTGCAGTTTACTTTTTTTTTTTTTTAATATTTTTTTAGTTGTAGATGGATGCTGATATTTTTATTTTATTGATTTATTTTTATGTGGTGCTGAGGATCGAACCCAGTGACTCACGCATGCGAGGCGAGCGCTCTACCACTGAGCTATAGCCCCAGCCCCTGCAGTTTACTTTTAAAAGCAGTTTCAAGTGTTACGATAGTCCCTAGGTCAGTGTTCTAATCTCAACTTATAAACATTTCGGGGTGAAGGGTGCTGAGGATTGAACCCAGAGGTGCTTTACCACTGAACTACATCCCCAGCCTTTTTAAGTTTTTGTTTTGAGATTTGTCTTGCCAAGTTGCTCAGGACCTCACTAAATTGCTGATATTGGCCTTGAATTGTGATCCTCCTGACTCACGCTCCAGAATTGCTGTGATTACAGGTGTCATCACCACGCCCAGCAACCCTATCAGCATTTTAAACCAGCAAATTCTTTGTTTTAGGGGAATATCCTCTGAATGGCAAGAAGTTGATCTACTTTCATTGTCTTTACATATTCCAGCAGCGTCCTTTCAGCTGTGATAACCCAAAAGGTCTTCAGACATTGCAAAGTAAACAGGAGGAATCCTTTCTTCTTGGGAACTGCACTGCAAAATTTTCACTATAAAATTCTCTCAACTTTGTTTTAGGCTTGAAATTTTTCACAATAAAAATTGGAGAGGAGAAGTAGATTATATAATGGCATGAAAATGCCCATCAAAACACCAAGTAGAAGATACAACTGTGAAGACCTGTGTATTATATATTTTTTAAAACGTTAAAGTTAGCAGTTATGTCTAATATTAACAAATGTTTTTAAATCTTCATATGTCTAAATGAACATAAAATACCATAAAAGTGTATTGCACGTAGTTGGGGAAGAAAAAAACATTTCTACCTATTCTCGTGTTGGGCATCTCTTTCAAACTGTCGTTCAATTAACAGGGACAAATCTGTGGGTGGATACGGTTCCTCCCAACTTGGTTACTGGGCAAGAACGCCTCGGGTCGCCACCGCCAACATCCATCCCCTCTCGAATCTCCCTAATGTCTTGCTACTCCAGTTCAGGGTCAAGGGAAATCACCATGCGTGGGATGAATCCCACTATCTGGGATTCAACCTTGCCCCGCGTCACCTACCTAATCCCCACCTGCACGTTGTTAGCGTTTGAGGAGCTTTAAAGGACCAATCCTGGCCCTATTAGATGCTGCCCGTTACCCTCCGACAGTGGCAGCAACTGGGAAACGACAATGTGGTTGGGGTGGAGAAATATAAGAATGAAAACTGCGACTGAGAAGCACCCAGCAGAATTACCATGCTGTTCCAAGTCCAGAGGAGAAAACACGCGGCCGCATTCCCAGACCAAAAGGTCGGGACAGTTCTTACTTCCGGGACTCGAGCCTCGAGCGCGTCTGCGCCAGTTGGGAGAGGGCCGTACCACTTCCCCCAGGCCGCCCCGCTGGACTGGCTGAAGCTTCGAGTCGCCCTGCCCTTGGATTTTATCTCCCGAGGGGATCTGCAGTAACTGTGTAGTCAAGAAACTGGGCTTACAGCAGTGCTGGAGCCACGGCTCTAGGTGAGTCTTTCGGCGGGGGGCAATGGTAAAGGGGACATACCAACTTCCTGGAAGTTGGGACTTGACGAGACCGCCTTCCCTCGCTCTGCGCGTCCGCTCATTGGTCCAGGCCCACTTCGCCGTTTCCTAGCCCCGCCTACAGCCGCTCAGAGGGCCCAATCAGAATCGACGGCGTCTACGTGCTCTGTAGTTTTTGGAGAACGTCGCGACTGGGGCTATCCCGAACCCTGGGCTTTAAAAAAGTAAGCTGCCACGAGAAGTGATTCCACTAAGGAGACTCAGGTTTCGTTCTGCATTTTAACAGCAATTACTGAAATCTTGGGTCAGAAAGTTTTCTTGGGGTTTTCTTGGCAAAGAAACGTCTTACCTTTGACCTCACTCCCGTAGTTGGCCAAGCACGGGTCGCTCCGTCGGGTGCTGCTTTGCTAATTTCAGTTTACCTTCCAGACCCCAAACTCATGAGATCCTCTTTCACTCATGAGATCCAAATTTTCACTCCCTTCTGGTTGGCTTCAAACAAATGCATGGCTTGAAATAAGTGTAGACAGCCGGATATGGTGGTGCACTCCTGTACTCCCAGCGATTCAGGAAGCTGAAGCAGGAGGGTCGCAGTTCGATGGCAGTATCTGCATTAGCGAGACCCTGTCTTAAAAAATAAAAAGGGCCTGGCGCGGTGGCGCATTCCTGTAATCCCAGCAGCTGGGGAGGCTGAAACCGGAGAATCGCGAGTTCAAAGCCCAGCCTCAGCAAAAAGCGAAGCACAAAGCAAGTCAGTGAGACCTTGTCTCTACACAAAATAAAAAATAGGGCTGGGGGTGCTGGGATTGTAGCTCAGTGGTAGAGCGCTTGCCCTGTATGCGTGAGGCCCTGGGTTCAATACTCAGCACCACATAAACAGAAAATAAAGACATTGTGTCCATCTACAACTAAAAATTAAAAAAAAAAAATAGGGCTGGAGATGTAGCTCAGTGGTAGAGCGCCCCAGAGTTCAATCCTCAGTATCAAAAATGTAAGTAAATTTTTTTAAAAAATTAACGTTGACTCCCTAAATTATATCTCAACTGAATCTCTAATAAACTCCATAATCGTATATCTATCTACCTGCCTACTGGGCATCTCTATTTAACAGGTGTCTTATAGACACTTACTTACTTTGTTGATAACCAAGCTTCAATTTCTAGTCATCCTCATCCAAGTAAATAGCAAATCTTACCTACCAGTAGCTTAAACCGTGGAGTCATTCTTATGTAGCTCATGTAATTCATCAGTAAATCCTGTTGGCTCTACCCTGTATGTCCCGTACATTGCTCACCTCCTTGAGCACCACTACCCTAAAAATGACTACCTGAAACCACCGTCATTCTCCCCAGGTTGTTGCCGGGTTTGTATGCTGTTCCTGCTTACCTCTTCCTACTTCTCCATAGTAGCAAGTGTAGGCCTCTTCATAAATTAAGCCCCTATGGTGGTCTTCTGTACCAGTGAGGGCAAAATCCAAAGTCTTGGCCATGCCCTGCAAGTCCCAACATAAACTTCCCACTATGTCTTCACTAATCTCTTCTTTTACTCTGGTCCTGGTCCACTCTACTTTAGCTTGCTGGTCTAGCATCTTCCTGCCTTCTAGCTTTTGAATATGTTCAGCCTCTTTGCATTGATAGACACATGGCTTTCTTCTTAAATTCCTTTGTCTCTTCCCTGCAGTCACTTTCCCTGACAACCTTGTGTACATTCGTTTGTCCCCCTGTTGCATATCTTCATTGTCATCTTCAGTCATCATAAAAGTTATCCCCTGTGCATATATATTTGGTTTTTGATGTTATGGTCTCCCACTAGATTAAATCTTTATGACAATAGAGATTTTTGTTCCTTTTATTCATTGTTATAGTGCCAATGACAATATTTGAGAGCTTGAGAAAAAGCTGCTTGAGAAACATTTGTGGAGTGAATGACAAATAATTATTCTAGCAAGTAGTCATAACTGTTACCAGTCATTCTTTTTTAAAAATATTTTTAGTTGTGGATGGACACGATACCTTTATTTTATTTATTCCTATGTGGTGCTGAGGACTGAATCCAGTGCCATCCACATGCCAGGCAAGCATTCCACCACTGAGCCAAAGCTCCAGCCCACCAGTCATTCTTTTAAGCATTTTTCACACTCTTATTTAATCTTCATACATCATATCATTCCTATTTTGGAGATGAGGAGACTGAGACTCAGGTAAATTAAGCCTCTTACCCAAAGTTACACACTTGGTTAGTGGCAGAGCCAGGAGTTTTACCTTGGCAATTTGATAAAGAGTCCATACTTTAAACCATCACAATTTTTTTTAAAAAAGTTAAATTCATTCTCTAATAACCACCAAATGAATTGTTTTCTAGAATTACTCAACTTTAAAAAAGACTAAGCCGGGCGCGGTGGTGCGTGCCTATAATCCCAGCACTTTGGGAGGCTAAGACAGGAGAATCACTAGTTCAAAGCCAGCCTCAGCAATGGCGAGGCACTAAGCAAGTCGGTGAGACCCTTTCTATAAATAAAGTATAAAACAGGGCTGGAGATGTGGCTCAGTGGTCGAGCACCGTGATACCAAAAAAAAAAGATAACACTGGGATTAGGAATTACGTGGTGTTGACATTGGTTTATACTCTAATCTGTGGAGACAGTCCAATGTGTATAAAAGTGCTTCTTATTTTCCTAGTATCTGTCCAGTTAACCTTAATGAATGCAGTATCCTGCCACTCTTCACTTTTAGTCATTACCATAATGCTTAATGTGTTTTTGGCAGGACACATTCCTCTTATTGATCTGTCACCTGTAATTTAAATTTTTTTAAGTACAACTTTTTTTTCTCTTCAGCAGTACCATATAACAATTAGCTAAATCATTGAAAAAAATACCGTTTCCTGGTATTAAAGGATATAACTGTATTGGATGAAATAAAGTAGACTTGAATAAAGAGACATGTTCCTAAAGAGCTTGGTAATAGTTCATCCAAGGCAGCCTTTGTGAATTGGATCCACTTGCAGTGAGCTTGCATTTTGTGCTACCAAGTATATAAAAAAAACAGTCATGTTATGAACTGTGGATACATTCACTGCACAGGGTAACTGGCAGAGTGTTCAGCTGGCTTTCCATGGCCTCTAACCTGCCCCACTCCTTGTTCTCAGACTGCAGTGCTGGTGGCCAGCCTCCAGTTATGTGCTTTCATGCCTGCCTCCTTGGAGCCCTGCTAGAGAGTGAATGTGATCATCGTAATGACAAAGTGCAGTATGAGTTGATAGACATTAGAGGCAATGTGCAAGATTCTAGTGGGAAATAGACAATTTGAAGAGACTGCTTAATAAAGGGGCTTTTTCCAAAGGTGTGGCCAAGTTCAAAGGAACAATTACACTCCCCAAGTGCAAAAGCCTGCTGGAGCAGGGATGAAAGGAATGTCTGTAGAACTGTGGTCTTCAAGAGCCCCAGCCATTGTCAGAATCCCACCAAAGCAAAGAAGAATAAGTGAAAAAATACCCTGGCCTCTTTCTCTTCCCATTATCCATGTCCTGCCAGAGGACAGGCTGAACCCAACCACAAAAAGGCAGAGGGGTAAAATGCTTGCAGGCTGTGGAGGTCAGCTGTCTAGAGTTCAGGGCAGAGATAAGGACCAAGAATGGATTTAGAGGAAAAGCAAAATAATCAGGCATGAAAGAAAATAATCATAGTAATGAGTTCCTGAATTAGATCTTGGTAGTTGGGATTGTGAGAAAGGCACAGATCGGGTGTGTACAGTCATCCCTCCAGATCTCTGGGTTCCATGTCCATAGATTGAACAAATTATAGATTAAAAATATCCTGGAAAAAGTGCTTTATGAACTGACTCTTTCAGACCTTATAACAACTATTCACATGGCCTTTATATTGTGTTGGGTGTTATAAATTGTCTAGAGATGATTTAGAGCATATAGGAGGATTGTGTAGGTTACATGGAAATTCTATGCCATTTTATATGAGGAACTTGAGAATCCCTGGAGTATGGTATCTGTAGGGCATCCTGGAACCAATGCCCCATGGATACCAAGAGATAACTCTACTGTTGTTCTTGTGCTTGGCAGGGATACAGCCTCCACCACTTAGCTCTGCTGTTTTCCCACCTCAAAGACTTTTCTTCCAGAGACTGTCCTCCATATCTTCTTCACTTGTCTGTGTCTTACACTTCCCTGAAGGTTCAGCTCAGATCCTGCCTCCTTCCTCAAATCTTTCCCTTTTGTGGCCCATTTCTTCATCATGTGCTCATCTTAATCCTATGATATACCTATATCAGTCATTTAATGCAACCTTTTGTTACTTTCGTATCTTATTAGATATACATCCTGATCCTCAAACTAAGTAGTGCCAGGAAGACATGAAGGACAAAGCTTTACACATAATAGCTGCTTGATAAACTTTTACCAAAGTGAGCAAGAATGATGTGAAGACACCACTGATTTAAATAATGATTTTTGATTTCACAAAATAAAATCTTTTTAAGAAGGTAAGCCAACTTCTCCTTTGTAGCAATGAGGTGTTTTTTTTAAAAAGTAATCCTTTTTCTCTGCTTAATTTAGAAGTAATACATACTAATGTCAAAATTTCCTTCTTCAACCCCTTTCAACCAACATTAATTGGTGAATTTATTTCTAACTCTTTTCCATGCATATATGATCATGAAAGAATAATATATAGCATGAGGCCCTGAGTTGGATCCCTAGCACTAAAAAAATATATCTATGTATATAATATATAATTATATATATTATAATGTATAATAATATATATAAAAATGTGAATACTGTGATATACTGTGATATATAGCAAAGTATTTACATTGTTCTAGCTACTTTTCTTCAGGTAACTATATATCATGGACACCAGTGCCAATAGACATTTTTAATGACCTCATAATATTTTATTGTTTACATGTATGTTTATTAAACTAGTGTCCTACTCTTGAACATTTGAGTCATTTCTGATTTTTTTTCTTATTCTCTGCAATGACATAATTAACATCTTTAGTTTTCTAATCTGAAACATCAAAACTGTGATGTAGGATTTAGGGAAGGAAGGAGGCCACTGGCAGAAGGCTTTATCTTCATAATTTATTTAGCTTGCTTCTGTCATTTGAATTTTCTAAATTTGTACTTTGTATGTGTTGGTGGGAATACTAGAGATTTAACCCAGGGGCATTTTACCACTGAGCTACATCCCAAGCCTGGTTTTTTATTGTGTTTTTGTTTTGGAGGGGGAGTACCAGGGATTGAACTCAGGGGCACTCTCCCCAGCCCTATTTTGTACTTTATTTAGAGTCAGGGTCTCACTGAGTTGCTTAGCACTTTGCTTTTGCTGAGGCTGACTTTGAACTCACAGTCCTCCTGCCTCAGCCTCCCTAGCTGCTGGAATTACAAGCATGAGCCACCACACCTGGCATGTTTTTGATTTTTTTTACTCTGAGACAGGGTCTCACTAGTAAGTTACTAAAGCTAGCCTTGAACCTTGAACCTTGAATCCTAACTTTAAAAATATTAACAGGGATTACTTGAGCTATGGGATGATTAACCATTGCTTACTCTACTTTCTAAAAAGAAATTAACCATCCATATAACTAAATTCTCTTACTCATTCTATTCATCCTAGGTTTCCTCTCTTCTGGATATATAATTGGTATGGCTTTTTTACTATGTAATTTTTATACTTCAGTGAAATTGGTCATTGTGGTAGCTGAAAATACCAGATCTACTATATAGATAGTAGGAAGAACAAAGGAATTTAGTTATTATTAGAGTAGTATGTCTCTCACTGGATTACTGCCACATTTTTGGTCTTTAGCATATTACATCTGAAAGTAGAATAGGGAGTAGAAAGACTGGTTACATTTCATATTTTATGAAATCTGTTGAGTTCTCTCAAGATTGTATATGTAAATTGTCTCTCTTATTCTTACCTCCCAAGAAACTTACAGATGTCCAAAAATGATTGAGATGGAGCAAGCAGAAGCCCAGCTCTCTGAGTTCGACTTGCTGGCCAGTATGTTTCCTGGTGAGAATGAGCTCATAGTTAATGACCAACTGGCTTTAGCAGAACTGAAAGATTGTATTGAAAAGAAGACAATGGAGGGGCGATCTTCAAAAGTTTACTATACCATCAATATGAACCTGGACATATCTGAGAAATCAATGGTAATTCAACTTCGTTTTTGTAAGAAATAGAACATGGCAAGACTTATAGCAACACTTATGGCATTCTTTTCCTTCTTCTCCTTCCCTGTTCTTCTTCCTCTTCTCAGGTGATATTTTCTCTGGCCTGCATTCTTCCCTTTAAATATCCTGAAGTTCTGCCTGAAATTACTGTCAGGTATGTTACAGAAACTAGTTTTAGAAGTCAAAAGTAATCAGAGAATAAAAGCAGTTCTTGAGTTTTCTCCTCCAAGAAAATTGATTTAATTTTTTCCCCTTCTTTTCCATCAGATCAGTATTATTAAGTAGATCTCAGCAGACCCAACTGAACACAGATCTGACTGAATACCTACAGGAGAATTGTTGCGGAGATGTCTGCATATTGAATGCCACGGAATGGGTTAGAGAACATGCCTCAGGCTATGTCAGCAGAGATGCCCCATCTTTCTCCACCACAGAAAGTACAGTCCAGCCAGTTGATCCTATTCTTACAAGACTTTGGATCTACAGCCATCACATCTACAACAAATGCAAAAGAAAGAATATTCTAGAGTGGGCCAAGGAGCTTTCTCTGTCTGGGTTTAGTATGCCTGGAAAACCTGGTGTTGTTTGTGTGGAAGGTCCACAAAATGCCTGTGAAGAATTCTGGTCAAGGTTTGCTTTCACATATTTTGTATATCCCATCAATAACAGCAGTAAATGAGTTTTTGGTTAGGATCACAACCACAATCATAGCTGATTAAAATAAACACCAATAAGATAAAAGTAGACTTAAGAAAAAAACGTAGATGTTTTGCTTATAAGACAGGGCATTTGCTAAAACTGTTTTATAACTACTTTTAATGCTGTAGAATATTCAACACATTTTGAAAATTTCCCCTTTGAAAATTTCTTTTCAGACTCAGAAAATTAAACTGGAAGAGAATCTTAATTCGCCATCGAGAAGACATTCCTTTTGATGGTACAAATGATGAAATGGAAAAAAAAAGGAGATTTTCCATTTTTGAAGAAAAAGTGTTCAATGTTAATGGAGCCAGAGGAAACCACATGGATTTTGGTCAACTGTATCAGTTCTTAAATGTCAAAGGATGTGGGGATGTTTTCCAGAAGTTTTTTGGTGTAGAAGGACAGTAACTAAGGAGAAGAGTAGTTGAAAGTATTTTGTCACTGTTTGACTTTTTGGTTTTTCCCATTCTTTCTTGAAATTAAGTAATTTTAAGTCAAGCGCAGTGGCACACAGGAAGCTGTGGCAGGAGGATCATAAGTTCCAGGATAGCTTTAGCTTCTTAGCAATACCCTCTCATAATAAAAACTAAAATTGGGCTAGGAATGTAGCTGTAAGTTGGAGCACTTGCCTAGCATGCTGAAGGCCCTGTGTCCAATCCCTAGTATCACAAAATAATTAATTTGTTTTAAGAAAAAGAAAGATTTATTTTATTTTAGTTCTATTCTTGAATGTTAGGTTAAAAATAAAGCAAGAAAAAGAAGAGTAGTTGATATAAATATGTCACGATTTAAAGAACTGAGTTTCAATTTTTAATCTTTAAATTATCAACACAAATTTCTCCCATAAAACTACCAATTTTGAAAAAGAAATTACTTGTATGTGAAGATAATGTTGGTGGCTCAACCTGCCAGCCGTTCCCAACATCCTCTTCTCCTCTCCTCTGCCATCAGTAAAGAATTTGGGAAAGCTAACTGCTCGCCTCCCTAGCCGCTATTGCAGCTACCAGTAACCTTGGGAGACGTGCAGGATTTCTGGGAAAAAAATTTGCTTCCCAGTAGAAGTCATAAAAGCAGCTAAGCCATCATTTTCTCTATTTTTGAAACAAACACTAAAGTTATGGCAGACTCTGGAGTGGTCCTTTCAAACATGAGGAAGGAAAGGTCAAGGGAACCAAAGAGATACCAGTACTCATCATGTTGGACTGCTAATCCAGCATCATCCCCTGACTGATCTGTAGACATCTTATTATGAAATAAAACCAATTTTGTTTTAAATTTCTATTAAATTTGTTTCTTGTTACTAGCAGCTGAAAGCTAGTTTGTCGAATAGATGTTGATTTTTTCAAAGCTTTAGATCAGTGTCTACTCCTGCCACTGGCATACCAGTAGTGAAGTTTTTCTTAGTTATTTTGTAGTTCATCTTCAGTTTAGTATACTTATGCTCTGCCCTTGTTCCTGGGCTTGCCTCACAGAAGGCTGAGGGATAAATAGGGCTTGGACTTTTTAACTGATCTTATCAAATTGGTAATTTAGAGAATTTTGGTAATTTGGATTTTGACAAATATTTTCATTCTAGAAGTGATTCTGGAAATTAATTTTTGGCAAATTGACCTAGAGTCAAGTAAACACTGCCTGATATTTGAGTCCTTTTAAATCAGTGCCAAAAGTATTTATTAAATATTTGCTAATTGCTAGCACTCAGATTGGTTACCACATGTTGAATATTCCTTGAAGAGTCAGACTTGGTTAGGGTTGGGGTGAGAAACAAAGCATTGTTTACCTTAGTAGGAGGCAGAACATGTGCCTATCACTGAGTGAATCAGTAGTTAAAATATATATAATGTATTAGTATGTAAAAGTTAGAAGGAATAGCTGGCACACGCCTATAATCCTTGCACTTTGGGAGGCTAAGACAGAATTGTGAGTTCAAAGCCAGCCTCAGCAAGGGCAAGGCACTAAGCAACTCAGTGAGACCCTGTTTCTAAATAAAACACAAAATAGGACTGAGAATGTGGCTCCGTGGTCAAGTACCCCTGAGTTCAATCCCCAGTACCAAAAAAAAAAAGTTGGAAGGAATAAAAGAGATCAAGGCAATGTAGACATATGGGAATCAGAATGGCATTAAAACACAGTGCCCATTTTCACGTCTAACTCTTCTGTACCTCCTTACTGCCTCCTTGCTGCTCACCTCCTGATAACCCTGTCACTTACCCTAGAAATACCAGTTCTTCCTCTGCTGCCACCATACAGCCATACCAACTAGCTGTGTGTCTAGAGTTTTGACTCTTCTAGCCACTACCAAATTTGGATAAAATCTGACATCTCTAGAGACCACCAAAGGGACCAGATTATATATGTATTACTTTTAGCAGAACTAAACTAAAACTTTTTCAGTCATTGCAAATTATCTTTAAAAATACAATGTTATATACAGATAAACATATCAAAAGTAACAAAACAGGCTGGAGTTGTGGCTCAGTGGCAGAGCGCTTGCCTAGCATGTGTGAGGCACTGGGTTCGATCCTCGGCACCAGATAAAAAGTAAACAAAGGTATTGTGTCCATCTATAACTAAAAATATTTTTTTTAAAATAACAAAAACATAGACTACAAGGAAAACGTTTTGTAAGTTCTCTTCCTAAGACCACCTGTCAAATTTAGATATGATTATTACAACAGCAAGAGAAGTACAGATTTTCTAATCTCATGAATAACAAATTTCTTTGAAAATGAAAAAAGTATTTTAATCATCAAAAGAAGAAAAATAGCAAATTAGATGATCCTGCCTATGTTGTACAATGTAAGAGATACAATAAAAGCTATAAGAATCTGTAATTAATATTAAAGGCAATAGCTCTTTTAGACATCTACCAACGATTATGTACTTGATATATAAACATCCTTAAATGTAAATGTGTTCAGTATGATTACATTTATTTCTTACACAATGAAAATTTGTCATTGTATTAATCTGACATGACTTGAACTGGAATCATGTATGATTATAAATCCTGAAAAAGCAATTAGTCCCAAGTCAGATTAGTTTTAAAAGGTTTCCAATAGAAAACAAGTGTAGACAAGGAACATTGGCTACCTGTCAGTTTTCATTTGCAAAAATAACTGCTATACAAATATTCTTCCTTACATCCTCTAAAACAAAAACAAAAATCTAAGATTAATTCCACAAATCCAAATTAGTGAGTAACAAAGCCCAATGAAATCAAACTGCATAATTTTAAATGAATTTGCTTCTGTGCAGGACTATGGTTTTTCAGCACTTAAACATGCGTGCACGCTCACTCACACACACACACGAACTATTGCACAACTGGTTTTGGGGGTTTTTTCCCCCTTTTAATGAAAATATTTATCCGGGAAACTCAACAAAAATCACTGGTGAAATTCCATAAAAACTGCAAGGCAGCTGTCAAGTCCACAGCCCAGTTGTGCCAGGGCAGTGGAGGTAAGTTCCAGGAAAAGCCACAGCAAGTGCCTGGGAGATGGCATGGAAGACATGATTTATTGGGGAAAACTTCCCTGTGCTCCAAGAAGAGTATAATGGCAAAGCACTGAACCAGTAGCACCTCTGGCCTTCAAGGTGCAGCCAAGCAGCACCGCTTCTCTCCCTCACGGTGTTTTGTCCATTGGCCACGGGCTGGATGAGTGACAGGCATCCTTTCCACAGGGCTTTCAGTTCCGCTGCAGCACCCATTCAGACAGCGGTTTTATCTTAGGCTGCAGAAGCAGGGACATCATCAGCATTCCTTTGCTTATATGCGGAGAATTGGACAGAGCAACTGTCCTGGCCCTACCTGCAAAAGAGTAGCTTTCTATTAAAAACACTAACTTGCACTAGTTCCCGGTGTGCATAACAGAAAACCAGTCTTTCAAGATAATAGCTAGCTATCCGGACTTCCCAGTCCAGGCTGCTCTCATTTCCCTTAGCTGGGCTAGATTTTGGGAAACAGAACGAGAGCGTTCAGGGACATGATGTCTTACTATCCCCCGTTGCTTTAGGAATAATAACCAGCCAAGAGTTAAGATTGTGCATTTAAGCACAATCTGCCAATGTGATGTCACCGAGTTGGGGGAGGGATGTAGGACTTAATGTCCTTTCTCATCTCTAAAACGTGAGAGACGAGGCCTGGCGAGCGAAGAGCAAGGTACTTGGGGCTCCTGGTGTTCGGGGGCGGTAGCCCGCAGCAGCTGTCTCTGAGCCCCCACCTTCCACCGTCACGTGCCCGGGCGCAACTCCAGGGCTCGAGGAGCAGGTGCTAGACCCTTCAAGCGTACACCCAGCCTGTGCAGCGTGTCCCTGAAGCACTGGCTGGTGGGCTGCCAATCCCCTGAGCGCCGGGACCTCTGGAGAGATTGCGTCACCTGCCGCAGGAGCTGTGGCTTGTGAACTACGCTGAGTCCGAAGGGACGGACTCATCCTGTCGCCCTCTGTATTGCAATCTCGCAGCCTCCCAGGTGCTGCTTAGGTGCCGAGATGGCTGGATGTTTGTTTGTCGGTGCTTACTATCTTTTGGAAAAAGAGGCCTCTATCCAGGTTCCACGTTCTTGTGGAATTTCCTAGATGTTACTGCAGCAGAGAGAATTAAAAGAATGATGTTCCTTGGGAACCGGATAACACCTTCAAGGTCCAGGAAGTCCCTGACTTTACCCATAGCATTTCCGAAATAGAGGATTGTTTTTTTTCCCGGTGGAACATTTCAGATTTTGTAAACCTGCTCTTCCCGCCTCCAAAACTATCTTTCTCTATCTATATATCTATATCTCTTATCATCTATCTACATGTATGGGTGTGTGTGTGTGCGTATAATACTTTTGCATATACGTATGTTTTCTTTTGTAAACAAATACCGTAATGTTGCATTGTATCTGCCTTCTATGATTAAAAAATTATAAACGTTTTCATGACATCATTTTTCAACATGTCTGTTCACTTGTTTGAATGTTTTGTAATTGATTTCAGCCGTTCACTGTTTTTGATTATGACATCATAACATTTTCCGGGTTTTTGTTGTTGTTTCTTTCCATCAGCAAAGTCTCTGTGAGCATTCATTATTCTGTCTCCAGATTGCATTTGTATAATTGGAAATTCACAGTGAAGTCTGTATTTGAATCTCCAAATTCCACTTGTGAAAGGTTGAGAAATGAAAATTGAAATGCTTCTGAATTTTCTTTGTCCCAGATAATTACCAAAATGGATTGTTATTTTACTAATATAATAGATGAAAAATTATATGCTGTCCCTATGTTGTCTTCATTTAACTTTTAGTATTGTTTTAATTTTTTTCATATGTATAATAGTCAGTTACATTTCTTTTTGCCATGAATTATCTGTGTATGCCCTATTTTTATTCTAGAGGTTTTCTTAAATTAGTAGTAAATCTTCTTAACCATTAGCATATTAATCCCAGTTAGTGTTGCAAATATGATCCAAGTTTGCCTATTCGTTTTTCCTGATACAGGAAAAAAACAGCAACACTTTTCAGTTTAATGTATTTAATTCATCAATTATTTTCTGTATGGTTTCTGCCTTTGAAGTGTTGGCTGGGAAAACTTTCCCTGCTCCAGAGTAATTTGAATAAGTACCTGTATAATCTTGTAATATTTTTATTTTTGTTTTAAGATATCTTATTGTGAAATGGATATGTAACATTCATCCTATTTACCTTATTATGATATATTCACTTTGCACAAAAGGTTAAAAAAAAAAAAAAGCAAAACAATGAGTAGCAACATTCTTACCATCTGTTTAGGAAATGAAACTTTACATTGTAATTGAAGTCCACTTGTCTACTTTTGCTTCTTGCAATCTTGTTTCCTGGTGGTCCTAAACCCTACCATAAGTGTATAACATTCCCATAAATACCTGTGTACTTTTATGGCATGTGCATATCTCTGCACAACATTTTGTGGCTTCATTTTTAATAGTCATTTTAGAGTGTGCCATGAAGTAGGTATTTAAATTATATTCTCAAAAGTAAACCATTATTTCAGTAAAGTTTACTGGATAATCCTAGTTCTTCAGAGGTTCAAGATGCCACTTTTATCAGAGCCTGGACATGGATTTATTTCTGGATTTGTCATACTATTTCATTCTTTATTTCTTGACAAACTTTTAGGAAAGTTCTGGCATTGTTTCACATTTTAAATCCTGGTGGGATGAATCATTGTTGTGCTTGCTGTTCAAAGTATTTTTACTTATTCTTTCATGCATATTTATTCAGATGACTTTTCAGAATAGTTTTGTGGTATCTAAAAACCAAATTTTACTGAGAATTCAGTTGGAAGTACATACCTTTTAGCTCTAGTGTGACTTCTTAACCACAGACTTGCCACTTTAGTCAGGCTTTAAATAAATTTTTGTAGGCTGCTTCCTGTAGGTACCCTCTATGTTGTTATAATTTTTAGGCATTTGGGATTTAATAATTATCTTTAGACCCTTTATTTTAGACCTATTTTATTATGTTATAACTTTAAATATAGGTAGATATTTCTGATTGGTCAAATTTAGCGTTATTTACCAAAAAAAATTCGTTTGATCCTCCCTTTTTTCATTCTTGCAGATAAACTTTTAAATCATGTTTTCAAAGCTCATTAAGACTTTGGTTTACATTAAAGTCATGGGTATTTTGATTAAAACTTACATAATACTAACTGCTAATATGCATTAAATGTTTGCTATCCCTATACAAAGTTGTTTTAAAGAACTCTCATTTATTTTTACCACAGTTTTTGTTTGTTTGGTGGTGCTGGGGTGGTTCTACAATTGATCTACACCCAAGCATCCTTATTTTTCTTTTAAGAGATAGTGTTTCACTGAATGATCTCTTATTTTAAAATGGTTTTTACAGAAAAATCTGTGCATTGTGGGTGTTCATTGCCACTGGGTTTTCTATTATTTCTAGGTAAATTCAGAAAACAGATTTTGGAAGTACTATTTTTCAAGATCAATATGTGTCCACATACACAATGAGTTCATACTGGTATTTCCACTTAAAATGTATACATATATTTTTAAACCTCTTAGATTTTATATTTTTCTTTGTACCTCATGACATTAACATAATTACAAACAATTGGCTTCTGCTATGGTTTGGGTGAGTGTCCCCAAAGGTAAAACACGTGAAGGCCTGATTCCCAAGTTGGTCCTATTGCAACGGGTGTGGACCCTTGAGAGGCAGAGTCTAGTGGACAGTCCTTAGGTCAAAGGACTTTGGGTGTTTGTTCAAAGGGGATTTTGGGACCCCAGTTTCTCATTTTCTATCTGCTTCTTGGCTCTGAAGTGGGATTTGCTCCAACATGCACTTCCTGACATTGTCATCCAATACCCCCACCCGAGGCACAAAGCAAATGAGGTTGCTCAGTCTTGAACTGGAACCTACAAAACTGTGAACTAAATAAACTTGATTTCTTTTTTTTTTTTTTTAATATCTTTATTTTATTTTTATGTGGTGCTGAGGATCGAACCCAGTGCCTTATGCGTGCTAGGCGAGCACGCTACTACTGCGCCATAATCCCAGCCCCTAAACTTGATTTCTTTATAAGCTAATCACCTCAGGGTTTTGTGATAGCAACACAAAACTAAACTAAATCAGCCTCCAAATCTATGCATTCAACTATTCACAGATCAAAAATACTCACAATATGATTGTATCTGCAACTAAGCTTGTACAAGCTTTTTTGGTCATTATTCCATAAAAGATGCAGTATGGGGCTGGGGTTGTGGCTCAGTGGTAGAGCACTTGCCTTGTATGCGTGAGGCACTGGGTTCGAACCTCAGCACCACATACAAATAAATAAATAAAGATTTTTTAAAAAAAGATGCAGTATGGTAACTATATAGCATTTACATTGGATTAGGTATTATAAGTAATCTTAACTCTCTTCAGTACATTTTTTCCATTACATTGCATATTGTTGTAAAAATTCATCTCTCAGGGTTTGCAAGTATTTTTCACCTATATAATATATGTCACATGTAATATATGTGCTAATCAACTATTTATATTGATGAGGCTTCTAGTCAACAGCAGGGTATTAGTAGTTAAGTTTTCAGGATGTCAAAAATTACGTATTTGAGAATGTAAATGAGTACCACCACTATAAAGAACAGTATGGAGAGTCCTCAAAATACTAAAAATAGAACTATCATATGCTCCAGCAATCCCACTATTGGGTATTTACCCAAAGGAAATGAAATCAACATGTCAAAAAGACACCTACATTCCCATGTTTTCTGCAGCACTATTTACAATAGCCATTTATATGAAATCAAACCACATGTTCATTACTGGATGAATTGATAAAAAAAAAATGTGCTATACATACACAGTGTAGTAGTATTCAGCCATAGAAAGCATGAAATCCTGTCCTTTGCAACAATATGAATGAACCTGGGAAATAAGTCAGGTACAGAAAGAAACATTGCACGATCTCGCCCATCCATAAGTGTAATCTAAAAAGTAGATCTCATAGAAGTTGAGAGTATAATAGTGGTTACTGGGGATTGCAAGGGGGAGGGGAAGAGGGAGAGGCCAGACAATGTGTTCAATGTCATTGTTTGACAAGATGAATAATTTCTGATATTTTGGCACAACAGGATGAACATAATTAATAATACTGCATTATATATCTCAAAATAGAAGAGAGGAATTAGAATGTACTTGCAAAAAGAAGTGATAAAAGTTCAATGTGATGAATATGCTAATTACTCTGGGTTGATAATTACCTAAGGTATACCTGAATAATAATATTACATTTTGTCTGATGGCACAGCTCAGTGGTAGAAGGTTTATCTAACATGTGTGAGGCACAGGGTTAAATCCCAAGCACCACAAAAAACTATCACATTCTACCCCATAAACGTGCACAAATATTATGTGTAAAATTTTTTAAAAGTTATATGTAAGCCGGGCACAGTGGGGCACACCTGTAATCCTAGCACTTTGGGAAGCTGAGACAGGAGAATCGCGAGTTCAAAGCCAGCCTCAGCAACAGCAAGGTGCTACGCAGACTCCATGCGACTCTGTCTCTAAATAAAACACAAAATAGGGCTGGGTATGTGGCTCAGTGGTCAAGTACCCCTGAGTTCAATCCTCAGTACCAAAAAAAAAAAAAAAGTTATATGTGACCCTAAACCCTACTTCATTTAAGGGTTAATAAACAAAAACACATGCCTCAACTTGCATGACTGTTTATTCAGGTTGCTGAACCAGGCAATAAGGGGATTGAGAAAACACAGACACACAAATAGAGAAAAAGCCAGGACCCAGTGGCTCAGCCAACCCCTAATGGGGGAAGACTGACAAGAGCAAGCTCAGCACATTTATTATATAGGTTTAAACATAAAAAGAATTTATTGTTATCTCCCTGCTTTCTGATAATCATATGAGCTGGTTCTCTCTGCTATACTCTTCTGCCATGATATTCTACTTCACCTTGATCCCCAAGGAATGGAGCAAACCTTCTATGGACTAAGACCTCTGAAACCATGAGCCTTTTAATAAAAGCCCCTAAAATTGTTCTGGTAAAATCTTTAGTCACAGTGGTGAAAAAGCTTACTAAAACAGAAATTCATACTGAGAATTGGGGTCGTTGCTGTGACTAACTGGACCATGAGTTTTATATGTTTTTGGAGCATTTCAGAATTGGTGGGAGGAATTTTGAGATGCTTACCTGTGCAAGCTGGAGATGGTTTAGATTGTTAGAAGCAGAACTTAATGGATGATTCTGGTGGAATCTCAGAAGAGAATGCTGATATGGCTGTGAACAGTGAAGACAGGGCTAAAGAGGAAAAGGAGGACACAATTGGAATTTGGAGTAGAGGCTGTTTGTCCTATATTCTGGGTAAGAAGTTTGCAGTTTGCCCATGTCCAGAGACTTTCTATGAGGCTGACTTTAAAAGTGATGGACTTCTTAATCTGACAGAAGAAATGTCTAGGCAACATAGCATTCAGGCAGTGGCATGATATTGCTGGCAGCTTTTAATCAAGTTTATTGTGATTTTCAGGAGAAGAAAGCAGAGTAGAAAGATTTGGAAAACAGACTTGAAAGGGTGGAGTAAAACTAGGGCTAGGAAAGTTCCAGTTGTTAATGACAATACTGCCACTAAAGAAATGCTAAAGGGGTTGAGGTTGTAGCTCAGTGGTAGAGCACTTGCCTAGGATGTGTGAAGCACTGGGTTCCATCTTCAGCACTGCATATAAATAAATAAATAAATAAATAAATAAATAAATAAATAAAGGTATTGTGTGTGTCCACAACTACAAAAATATTACAAAAAAAGAGAAATGCTAAAGACGTTGCCCAGAGGGGCTGGGATTGTGGCTCAGTGGTAGAGCGCTTGCCTCTCATGCATGAGGCCCTGGGTTCAATCCTCAGCACCACATACAAAGCAATAAAATAAAGACATTGTGTCCATCTACAACTAAAAAAATATTAAAAAAAAAAAGACGTTGTCCAGATACAATATGAGAGATGATTTGAGAGTGCCCAGAGACAATATGAAAGATAGCTTGAGGGCATCTCAGGAGCTGGCAAGACCACACCCATTTCAAGCTCAAGGGAGTAAAAGTGAAAATTCTCTTGAAAAGAGACCAGGGGGCCACCCTTCTTGCACAAGGGGGCCAGGGCCAGGAAACTTTTTCAACATGTTCAGCCACCCAGACACTCCTACTTCTGCACCCTAGAGGCTCGGCTACTGATCGAGATGACTGCAGATGTTGGCATCAACCATGTGCTGCTGGTTCTGCAGGAATGTAGGAAGCTGGAGTTAGGGGCTCATGGAGACTTCCACCAAGATTTCAAAGGAAGGCCTGAGAGGCCAGGCAAAGGGCTGCAGGCTTAGAGTCCCTTCAGGAACCCCCTGAGAAGTCAAGGTGTGGAGATTTGAGGAGGAAGACAAAGGTGCAATGGAGAGCCCCAACATTAAGAAATGCCAGTAGCCAGGAACATCATCCTAGGAAAGCTACAGGAATCAAATAGAGACAAACCAAAAGAAAGACCATTGGGCTGCAGCAAACAAAGCTCCAGGGGCTGAGCTACACAAGCCCTTTGGAGTGGACGTCATGCCATATGCTCCAGAGGCCAAACCCAGAAGTCCAGGACTTGTTTGCCCAGATGGATTTCAGTTTTGCTTTGGTCCCATTCCTTCTTTCTATGCCCCTATTTTTGTGAATGGAAATGTTTACTCTGCACCTCTATATATTGGATACTTGTAAATTGCTTTTAATTTTATAGGTGCTCACAATGCAAAATTGCCTTGAGCCTCAGAGAAGACTTTGGACTTGAACTTTGAGCAATCTTGAAACTGTTGAGATTATGGGGACTCTTGGAAATGAACAAAATGTATTTTGTATTGTGAGATGGTTGTAAGCTTTTGGGGGCCTGGGGTGGAATGTTATGGTTTTGATGTGAGATGTCCCCCAAAATCTCACTTAAGAGATAACAAGAAGTTTCAGAAGAGAAATGATTGGGTTGTAAGAGTCTTAACCTAATCAGTAAATTAATCCCTTGATTGGGGTTAACTGAATGGTAACTAAAGTGTTAGTGTATGGCTAGAGGAGGTGGGAATTGAGGTGTGGCTTTGGAGTATATGTTTGTATCTGGCAAGTGGAGACCTCTCTCTCTGCTTTCTGATCAATATGTGAGCTGGTTCCCTCTGCCACACTGTTCCATCATGATGTTCTGCCTCACCTTGATCCTCAAGGAATGGAGCTAGCCTTCTATAGACTAAGACCTTTGAAACCATGAGCCTTTTAATAAACTTTTCCTCCCCTAAAAAAAAAAAAAAAAAAAGGATTTATTGTGAGAAAGTTTCTTCAAAACGAGCAGAACCAAGGTCATGAGTTTGAGAAGCTCAATTATGATTATCAGTGTGCACCCATAACTTTCTACCCTAGAGTAGCCTGCATCTGAACCTCAAGGACAAGAACTAGCACAAAACTTCCTATTGAACAAGGCATCACCATAGCAACTGGGCTATCTTGATTAGCGCCTGCACACTGAGAGCTCTCCAGAGAAGCATCGCTTCTGTCACAGGACAATTCAGGACCCATAATTCTGCTGCTCCCGACACACACACACACACACACACACACACACACACACACACACATGCACGCGTGCACACACACATTCAAATGTACAATTTATGAATATATTTCCATTTTAATTCTTTCTTAAAAGAATTATATACACAGTGTTCTCCATTTCTCACTTAATAATATGAGGATCACACCCTAGCAGTATGTGGCTATATTCTTCTCTTCCTTTTCTTCCAAGTCAATTAACACATATTATATATGTTATATGTATATATGTACATGCAAAACACTCCTAACACATATTGTATATGTTATATGTGTGTGTATATATATGTATATATATGAAAAGCACTCCATATACACATATTCCATTATGTGAAAATATATTTTCTCAGGTGGTATTTAATTGATAGATATTTGTGTTCTTTCAGGTGGGTATGTATCTAGTTATAAGAGTGCTTACTTACCATGTATAGGCCCTGGATTCAATCTCTAGTACCATCAAAAGATTTGTGTTGTTCTAGTATTTTTACTTAGAAATAGTTCTGCAATAACTAGTCTTATATGTTCATTTTTTCCACATTTTGCTAGAGTATCTTTAATGTTTCCTTTTTAGCAAAATTGTTTAAGAATTATGATTGAAGATGGAAAAAAGTTTTGTGGATGCAGATGATATTTAGCCAACTTGTCAGTCACTATCACATGATAATCATCCATTGGAATAAACACACTGAAATAGGCACATGGTTTTAGAAGCCCCCTGATGAGCTAGCAACTGACATTTAAGTGATGACAAAGGAGGTCAGAGAAGTTATAGGAAAGTGGTGAGGGCAGTGGAGGAAAACTTTAGAGGGCTTAGGGATGCCATTGTATATTAACTGATACAGAAGTATCTTTCTATTCTAACCACAAAGTAGCTAAACAGTGCATACTGATTAAATATCAGGTCTACTTTTTTTTTTTTTTTGGTACTGAGGATTGATCTCAGAGGTACTCAACCACTGAGTCA
Source organism: Geosciurus inauris (assembly GCA_004024805.1). Classification (NCBI taxonomy): domain Eukaryota; kingdom Metazoa; phylum Chordata; class Mammalia; order Rodentia; family Sciuridae; genus Geosciurus; species Geosciurus inauris. Next base: position 27,396 of record PVHX01011174.1, read on the forward strand.
CATTCTCAACCCTATTTTGTGATTTTTTTTTTTTTTAATGTAGAGGCAGGGTCTCACTGAGTTGCTTAGCACCTCGCCTTTTCTGAGGCTGGCTTTGAACTCGCAATTCTCCTGTTTCAGCCTCCCAAAGTGCTGAGATTACAGACATGTGCCACTGTGCCCCCAAATATCAGGTCTATTTATATTCACTGTTGGGAAGATGTGGAGCATCATCTCATAGTTTCCTTACACTGTGTAATTGCAGTAAAGGTCCAGGAGGTAGGTAGGAAGGTCAGAATTTTGAGGAAGTGGTGAAAGAATTGTTAGAAGTCCTAAAAATTAAAGAAATAGACAATTTTTGACTTCTATTGAAGACACAAATGAGTCTTAGGATCATGAATTCTTAGTGGTTCAAAATTTCTACTGACTAAATTGCTTTTTTAGCTAGTGCTCAACTTTTCATTGATAAAGAAGCTGATAAAAGATAATTGGCTTTGCTTAGTGTTTGGTTTTTCCAAGTGAATAGGCTGAAAGAACAGATGAACAAGAGACTTCATGGTATTAAGAGTAATTGATTTGAAGGATCATGAAATCTAATCTGAATAATTTTGTTAGTTAGCTTCCTATCACTGTGAAAAAATGCCTGAGATAATCAACTAAAAAGAAGAAAATATTTATTTTGGCTCATAATTTTAGAGGTTTCAGTCCATGGTTGCCTGGCTCCCTTGATTTGGGCATGTGGTGAAGCAGACCATCATGGTGGAGAAGGCATGGTGGAGCAAACTTGCTTACTTCATGAAAGCCAAAAGAGGAAGGAATGATCCAGTATGCCCATTAAGAGCATGCCTCCAATGACCTAACTTCCCTCCACTGGGCCCCTACCTCCTAAAGATTCCACCACTTCCCAATAGCACCATCAGCTTAGGACTAAAGTCTTCAACACATGAGCTTTCAGGGGATGTTTAAGATCCAAACCATAACAAAGTAAGTAAAGAAGGAAGTAAACAGAGTCTTTAGAGTTCTAAGGAAATTCTAAGGACTAATGCAAGGTCAAGGTTGGTTTGAATAATGTCTATATGAAAATAGTTAAATGAAAAGAAGAAATTATAGTCCAAGAGTGGGGTGAAATTGGGGTTAGTGAAATTTTATGTAGTAATATGAGGATAAAACCACGGTGATAGATAAGGAGGAATGGATAAAAAGGATACAGAAGATGAAGACTTTAATCACTGAGAGGTCAGGAAAGTGACCTCTATTCCACATAGACCTATTTAGGACTTCAAAAAGACCACTGAAGATGGGCCTGGTGACTCATGCCTGTAATCTCAGTGGCTCAGGAGGCTGAGGCAGGAGAGTCACGAGTTCAAAGTCAGACTCAACAACTTAGCAAGGCCCTAAGCAACTCAGTGATATCCTGTCTCTAAATAAAATAGAAAAAGGGCTGGGAATATGGCTCAATGGTTGAGTACCCCTGAGTTCAATTCCTGGTACCAAAAAAAAAAAAAAAAAAAGACCATTGAAGATGATATTTGGAATTAGTGTGAAGAGACCAAGTACCAAGTCTTAAGAGAAAAAAGGAGTTACCAGAAGGCTGACAGAGGACATATATTAGGAGGAGGTGTTGCCTGTTCACAGAAATCTGAAAAGAATAATTTCTTGTTTTAAAGAAAGTGGTAACAAAGAGGACCCTGTGGAATTTTAAATGATAAATAGCTCTCATAAGAGGACTGATTTAGCATCACTGTCATTAGCCAAAGCATGAAAACATGTTGTGGATGGATTTTGGGTAATCATGGAGTTGCAGTTCCAAAGCATAATTTGAAAGAAAGGGCTTGGTAGCGCAGATGGGAGTAGAGGTTTGTTGGGAGTGGCAACTGAATTATAGGACTTGAACTGTCCTGTGACAGAGGCAATGCCTCTCTTGGAAACTCTTGTGTGAAGACATTGAGACTGCCCAATTGCTATAGTGATGCCCTGTTTAATAGGGGGTTCTGTGCCAGCCATGGACCTATTCAGTTCTTGTCCTTGAGGTTCAGATGCCAGCTGCTCAGGGGTAGAAAGTTATGGGCGCAAGCTGATAATCATAATCGGGCTGTTCATACTCATGACCTTGGTTTGGCTTACTTTGAAGAAACTTTCTCACAATAAATACTTTTGATTTATTAAACCTATATAATAAATGTACTGAGCTTGTTGTGTATCCCTACCTCCCTCTCAGGGCTGTAATCAACCACCGAGACCCAGCTTTGTCTCTATTTGTGTGTCTGTTTTTCTTTTCTCCATCCCCTCACTGCCTGGTCTGGGAACCTGAATGTACAGGTCGCCTGGGAACATGGATATACAGGTTGCCACAGAGGTTAGAACAGCAGGGAAGGGCACAGTTTATGAGAATGACTGTATATGTGGTAGGGAAGTTGATAGATAGGTAGGAAAAATTCTGAGATATTCTACATTTAAGGAAGATAGAGGAAAAGAGAGGTAGGAGAAGTTATTCTACTAAAAGATTCAGGCCAAACCAACCAACCAATTAACAAACAGAAACCTTTCCAGATTCTTCAGCACAAGTTGAAACATTGACACAAAATCCTTGGAAGACGCCCCTCAAGGTGCCACTGCATTCTTCTTTTAAACCAATCAATCAAGAAAACAACATAGCCTATCCTTCTATCCCAACACTGCCTGCTTAACATTGTCCTGTCCCTTTAAGCCAGTGTGAGTTACAGGGAGTTCCTTCCGCAAAGTTTATTATTATTTTTTTCATGTTCTTAATTGTCGTCTGGCAGACATTTTCCGACAGCTACCTATCTGGGTTGCTAGTAGTTGTGGAAACTTGTTCCAGGACATTATTATTCCTTTTTCTCGACAACATCTATAACGGCTCAGTAAACCCTTTTATTTCAGATATTCCTTTGTTTCTCAACTTTTGGTTTACAATATATCAATTTTTCCTGCCTTCACAAGTCCAGACATACTGCTATAGTTTCCCTCTAGCTTTTGGAAATAGTTTATTCACCCATCTTATTTGTGCTATAACTTTTTCTATTTTTCAATGTTTTCATCAATATTTTCCTGTGAATTTGGGAGCTGCCAGCAAATGCTATTTTGAAACTAAAAACTTACCCATGTACTCTGCTGGTACATTTATAGTTGCATTTTTTCTTTTAAATCTCATTACTTAATCTACCACGTCATAGTCATAGTCTAATATATACATTTTTGTTTAGTGTCTAGTAAGACTATTTTTCTCACATTTTTTATTAGTGCATTATAGTTGTACATAATAATGGGATTTGTTGTTACATATTCATACACACACAATATAATTTGGCCGATATCACTCCCCAGCACTTCCCTTCCTTCCCCATCTCCCACCCTTTGGTCCTTCCCTTTACTGATTTCCCTGTGATCTGCCCCCACCTTTATTTTCTTTTTTCCTTTTAATTTATTTTAAGATGAACTTAAAATATAATTTATGCTGGGCATGGTGGTGCATGCCTGTAATCCTAGTGACTTGAAAAGTGGAGGCAGGAAGATCTCAAGTTCAAGGCCAGCCTAGGCAACTTAATGAAACCCTGTCTCAAAATAAAATAAAAAGGATTGGGGATATAGCTCCATAATAGAGTACCTCTCCCTTCAATCCCTAGTACTGAAAAAAAATCATGATTTATGGAAATATAATTTATCTTTCTCCAGTAGTTTGAAAAGCCACAGTTATCATAATTTACATTTATTACCTACTTAACTTTGTTCCTTTATCTTTGGACTAGGGTGCTTCAGAGAGACAGAACCAGTAGGATAGATATAAATATAGATAGATGTAGATATAGAATTGAGGATTTACTGGGGGAATTGTTTCATGTGAAGATGGAGGCCAGGAAGTCCCACAACAGGCCATCTGTGTGCTGGAGATTCCAGGATGCAATTAGTGTGAGTGGTGTGGCTCAGTCCAAGGACGAGAGCCTTGGAGCCAGGGAAGGCTAGTGCATGATCTCAGTCAGAGAACCTGGAGGGCCTCTCCTCTAAGTCCCAGTGCCAGAGAGCCTGGGGCTCTGATGTCTAAGGTCAGGGTGAGGACAGTGTCCAAGCTCTGGAGAAAGAAAATCCATCTATCTATCTATCTATCTATCTATCTATCTATCTATCTATCTATCTATCTACCTACCTACCTACCTATCTATCCTGGGATTGAACTCAAGTGTACTCGAACACTGAGCCACATCCCCAGCCCTATCTGGGGTTTTATTTAGAGACAGGGTCTCACTGAGTTGCTTAGTACCTCATCTTTGCTGAGGCTGGCTTTGAACTCGTGATTCTCCTGTCTAAGCCTCCCAAAGTGCTGGGATTACAGACGTGGCCCACTGCTCCCATCTCTGGTATTAATTTTTTTTCCGACTGATTAGATGGTGCCCACTCACATTTAGGATGGATCTTTCCCACTCAGGCCACCCACTCACATGCCAGTCTCCCCTGAAAATACCCTTATAAACATGCCCAGAAGTATCCCTTTATCAGTTCTCTATGTATTCCATAATCCAGTCATCTTCTATTTGAATCATTGTGTCTTTATAATTCATTTAGGTATTTATAGGGCAATTTCTTCCTTTAGTTTTTACAAGTTCCTTGGCATTTCCAAGCATTTATTCTTTGGTTTAAACTCTAGAATAGTTTTTTCAGGATTTTGAAAAAAATTCCTATTTGGAAATTTATTGGAATTAATGAAGCCAGAATTAAAGACAAGCAGTTAGTGTAGGTAGGTGATCAGGCCAGATCGAGAAAATGGAGGCCTATTTGAGTCCGGGAAGTTGGAAACCACCCCTGGGAGATTGGAATGTTCATGTCTCCAGGGCCCTTGGATACTACATCTCCCAAAACTGTTGTTAATGAAGCAACTCCTGAGCAGAGAGCTACTGATTAACGCCCCTTGGGCTTCCTCTCCCTTCCTTTCCAGCACTCCACCTTGGCCCTCCTAGCCCAACTCCTTACCTCCTGGCCATTCCACCAACATCTCCCAGTCACCATGCAGGATGGGGGGAAATGAACAAGATGAGGGAGAAGAATACAGGAAAACAAGGAGACTTTAGATGTATAAAAGGGACAGGACTTCCTCATCCCACAGATTCTGCCTTTGGGTCCCCTTTTTCCACCTGAGAGAAGTCTGTTTTACTATCCTTTATTAAAACTTTTTACTTTCTACTCAACACTTGCTTGGGTGTGATTCTCTGATGTTATATCAACACTTGAGGAAGTAGGACCCATCAAAGTAACCAGTAACCGGCAGTATCCTTAATTATTTACAACGTGATCTTTTACTCACCTCAAACCTGGTTTTGTTTTTGTTTTTTGGTACTGGGGGTTGAACTTAGGGGTACTCAACCACTGAGCCACATCCCCAGCCCTATTTTGTGTTTTATGTAGAGACAGGGTCTCACTGAGTTGCTTAGCGCCTCGCCATTACTGAGGCTGGCTTTGAACTCGCGATTTTCCTGTCTCAGCCTCCCGAAGTGTAGGGATTTCAGGCATGTGCCACCGCGCCCAGCTCAAACCTGTTTTTTCCCCCCTATTTTATAACTTTTCTTATGACACTCAAAAAAATTTTATGGATTTTGAAAAATATATGACCTATTTCTTAGTATTCTAAATGCTCTATTTTAAAGTTATTCTGTCAATAGAATAATTTATTTTGATCTTTCTGTTAATTCATATGTTCAACGATTAACAGATTTTTAGAAATATTTGTTGATTACTAAACATGCTAGCTTCTGGGAAAAATTTTGTGAACAAGGAAGACACAAGTTTTTTCCCCAATGAAGATTATAATCTAGTGGAGGAGAAAAAAAAATTATGACTGTGTTATGTCTGACATATAGTGAAATTATTATGGTGAGATTGTGATAAATTACTGAGTTGATCTTAAAGCAGGAGACGGAACCTTTATTCACCAGCTAGCAGGCCAAGGGGCAGGCTGCAAGTCTATACCCTTCAATTCCCTCCAGGGGTTTGAGTCCCTCCTTTATAGTCCAAAACCATATTAATCATAAGTGGCTGTTGTTATGATTCAAAACCATAAACAAACATCATGAGATTTAAAAATCACAAGCAGAAGGAGAAGTGGATTAAAATGACCTTAGTTGAGTACAAGTTAAAGAATTGTTACTAGCCAGGCACGGTGGCGCATGCCTATAATCCCAGCACTTTGGGAGGCTGAGACAGGAGAATCGCGAGTTCAAAGCCAGCCTCAGCAATGCGAGGCGCTAAGCAACTAGTGAGACCCTGTCTCTAAATAAAACACAAAATAGGACTGGGGATGTGGCTCAGCGGTCGAATACCTCTGAGTTCAATCCCTGGTACCAAAAGAAAAGGGTAGTTACTAAGATCTAGACAATCAATCTCTGACAAGGTACATTGTCCAAGAAAAATGGGAACCAAAGAGAAAAATTTTACATTGTATAAGAATTGCCATTTTGTGTTGCCAAACATGCTATGCTAAGCAACTATTGATGGGTACAGAGGCTGGGTGTTCCCGTGGGAGAAGCATTTCTTAAATGACGTGGATTCTCAGAGCAAAATGGAGTCTGGTCATTGCTCATATAGCTTGACCCATAGCAAAATCATTCTTATTGTGCATCAATCTTGTAAAGTTAGAGAACTACCTTATTTGTTCTATTGACTCTCTTGGATTATCCAGTTGACAGACAAATGCAGAGCCCAGCTGTGCTGGCATGATGGGATAGGTTGCTGAGACATCAAAGAAGATACCAGAGATGGGATAAGAAACTTAAGGTTATTGAGAAATGCTTATGTGGAAGATCCAGTGGTAACAGGCTGGACAGGTGCTTCATCAGAAGGTCCATTGGCATTGGGCTGGACAGGGACACCTCTGTCTGTTTTACATGGTGCTTCTGGTCCTTCACCAGAAAACAGCATCCTTATTCTCCAACAATGCTTTGTCCAGGGGTGGCTAGATGAAGGAACACTTCCCTCTTCGGTGTTCTGATTCATACCACTTACTACAGGGAGTGTGTTTATAAGTTAGATTACAGAAACAGCAATTTAGTTTGCTCTATCCCATTGTGTGATCAACATCCCAGGGAACTTGGCATACGTTTAAGAAAGCAGGTTTCTACAAATAACACTAACAAACTCCACTGCCCAGCATACATGAGAGAAAGCTTCAATATAATATGTATCTGCGCATTCTGGCTCAGACTTGCTCTCATTTTTCCCTTGACATGGCTAGATTTTTGGAAACAGGGAAGGTAACTTCAAGGACATGGTATTTCCTGTCCTTTTCTCCAAAGATAACACGAATGCTTTCTTGGCATATGCTACTTATGTAATGTTGCAGCTCCTTACATAACAAGTTTGCTTTAAAAAATGGCAGCTGGAGGAAACATATCATCAAACTTAATAACAATGAATTAATATTTTTTTCAGCATTTATAAACCAATGCCACTAGATTTTGTTTTGTTTTGTTTTGCCACTAGATTTCACTATATATATTTTTATCTTTGTAGAGTATACCTGAATTTAGAATAAAGGGGAAAACTTAATTTTGATGATCAAATATTTTCCTTCACTAGTCACATTTCTATCTAACTGGATTCTCTTTGATGATCTTAGAACATTAAAGAAGCAGCTTAAGTTAAAGTAAGTGGTAGAATGTACAATGCATATTAAATAATTGGCCTAACTATTGGAACTTTAATAATCTTATGAGCTAATTAACATGGTATAAATCCTATGACAGACTGCTGGAGACCTGGTATGATATGTCAGAAAATCACTTTGTCTGTAATCCAAGTGAATCAGAATGCTGAGACAAAAGGTTTGCAAGTTCTAGGCCAGCCTCAGCAATTTAGTGAGACCCTGTCTTAAAGTCAAAAAAAAAAAAAAAAAATGAAAAGGCCTGGGAATGTGGCTCAGTGGTAAAGCATCCTGGGTTCCATTAGATATGGAAAATGACAAACTCCCAAAATAGTGAGAGTGAGGCCTGGGAAAAGGAGAGTGAGAAAGAAAGCCATGCAATGAGAGCATTGATCCTTCCCCAATACATTCTTTCCCAGTGATAAAACAAAATCTGGGGAGGAGGTATCCATTAAAATAGAAAGGCAGTCTCTAGGAAGAGGCCAAAGCCTCTTCCCTAAACAAATCCTTTCCAGATACCAACCACTGACCCCAGGCCCTCCATCCAGTCCAGTAAGATAAATCCCAGATACTGACCATTGAGCCCAGACCCTCTCCTATTTTGCCCAGTAATACAGACCCCAAATTCCCGAGTTCCTAGCAGTGTTTTAATAATTACTCAGAGGCAGATTGTCTTTGAATGAAAGTGTATATTTGATCACACCAATCATCAAATACAGTCAACTCAATTCACACTAGTTAAACCTGGCAAGCATATCACACAATCCCGGGGCAACCACAAGTCCTAGAGTACCTCCGATGCCACACTACTTTTCTTAGTCCAAGAGCAAACGTTGTCATTGTCCGGTGATTCTTTCCTGCTGCTGATGATTGGATGTCAGGGAAATGGTGGAGTCGTCCAGGGATGGACAGCAAAATGGGCAGTCTCACTGATGTCCTCAGAGCGAAGCTCTTCAATGTGGCAGGACAAAAGGTTTAAATGCAGTTCCAAGTTGGTGTTCATTGGTCATGTCCTTGAGTGATATTCTATCGCACTCAAGCGTTGCTCTGTCTTTCTCTAGATGATGGTCCTTATCAATTGAGTCCAGATATTACTAAGCACGCCTGTGGCTGATGTTTCTTATAGTGCCCAAACTGACACATTCATTAATAAGTCACCTGTCGGCAAAACCTGTATAAGCCCAGTCTCCTCCTCTGTTTGGTGGCTCGTTTTCCACCAGGGAAGTGGGTCCAGCAGCATCACCCTGTTCCTGCCTACCCTGTTCTGTATGAAACTTCATTCCTGAATAAAAGGCTGAGATGATCAGTGACGTTTGCATCCGGCTCAGTCCTTTTGTGCTAGTACCCCACCCCTACCCCCCTAAAAAAGTTCACTTTGTACACTACCACTGTGATACCAGCATGTTTCTGAATCCTAATGTTCCCATTATTCTAGACACCACAAGAATATGAAGTAGGGTCACAGGTTCACTTAGATACTTGCTGTACTGGAACAGACATCATCCAAGCTTGCTCATCTAACAGGGTCCCATGGCGGCCCAGGTGAAATCATTGTGAATATGTACAAAGAACTTCAACAATGGATGGATATTTCAGTATAGTCCCCATGTGCTGTTCCAAACTCAGCTCTATTCCACCAGTCATTCACAGACAGGACTGCCCCCATTCTTGTCCTTACTTTACACCATTAAAACATGAATATATTCTCCTAGTATAAAATAAAATCTTACATATAAGGTTTAATTTCCTTCAATCATAATTCCTAACCCTAATCTCATTCTTTCTCACCTTTTAAGGAATAATTTACAATTTTATCAGATCGCTATGTATCCTTGCAGACCTTTTCTGTGTATTTACATAATATATATGTGCCTATGTAAAATACATGTAGTATTGTTGTTGTTGTTGTTTGTGGTACCAGGGATTGAACTCAGGGATACTCGATGACTGAGCCATATCTCTAGCCCTATTTTGCATTTTTTATTTAGAGACAGGGTCTCACTGAATTGCTTAGTGCCTCGCCATTGCTGAGGCTGGCTTTGAACTCGTGATTCTCCTGTCTCAGCCTCCCAAAGTGCTGGGATTATAGGCATGCGCAACTGTGCCCAGCTACCTGTAGTATTGTTTTGAGGATCTTTTAAATACAAATAGTCTCATATTGTATGTATAACTGTTATTTCTTTTTTAAGCCTATGTCTTAGAGCTGGGTGTAGTGTTGCTGGCCTGTTGTTCTAATTGTAAGGTAAAAAACAGCCCTTTTCTAATTTTCACATCCCCTCTCTAAAAGCCCAAGGCAGTTCCTGCCCCAGGGGGTTCCTCTCCCTAATCTTCCACCTGGGAAACAAAGCCTAACTGCTCAGGTTAGCACATCAAAGGAAGACCGCCACTGCTTATCTGCCCCAATTTTAAAGTGACCAATCCCTCGCTCGCCACGCGGTAGTGGGCTCTATAAAATCCCTCCCGCGCGTCCCCTCTTTCTCTTTTTTTCCTCTTTCCTTCGCCCGGGCGCCCACTCCCCTGAATAAAGGATTTTCCTGGCTGCACGAGTTGTCCCTGTCTGGCTGGCCGCTACCCTAACACTAATGACTCTGGAGGCTGAGGCAGGAGGATCACGAGTTCAAAGCCAGCTTCAGCAACTTAGAGAGGCCCCAGGCAATTTAGCAAGACCATGAGGTTGTGGTTATTAGAACTGAGAAGCTGAGAGAAAGGTCCTTGAAAAATTTATTTCAGTTCAGATGTCTTGTTCTTGCTGGTCCTCTGAAGCTTAAAGAAAGGCAGTGATTTAGGTAGCCAATGACAAGAATTTCATATTTGTGGAGATTATTATTATTATTTTAGTACTGGGGATTGAATTCAGGGGTATTTTACTACTGAGCTACATTCCTAGACCTTTTTAGTTTTTGAGACAGTGTCTCACTAAGTTGCTTAGGGCCTCACTAAATTGCCAAGGCTGTCCTCTAACTTGCAATCCTCCTGCCTCAGCCTCCTAAGTCGCTGGGATTTACAGGGAAGTTGCAGGATTACAGGTGTGTATCATCATGTCTAGCTTCCATTTGATATTTGTTGAGTTTACTTTTATTTTACTTTTTAAATTTTATCATTACTTTTATCATCACAATTAGTGGCACTGAGAATTATACTCAGGGGCATTTTAAGCTACATCCCAGCCATTTTTAGTTTTTAATTCTGAGACAGTGTAAGCACATGGCACACAAATGACAGAGGTAGGAAAAGCAAGCCTTCTTTATTCTGTGGCAATCTCAATTGAACATCTGACATAGCTCATTTTTAGGGGCAAAAAGGGTCTGGGTTTGACCCTTATAGGCTTCATTTAGGGTGGGATAGGAGAGCAGTTCCTGGGGTTCATTGTATTGGAGTTGGCTGACCTATTAGGGTGGGGGGTCAGTTGCCAGTTAGGTGTGAATTTCTGTTGTGTTCCTTCACTCTGGCTGAGGCCTGGGATTTTAAATGACAAAAACTTTAATTTTACCCTGGATAAGGTGGGTAGGGCAAGAGCTGCAGATAGGGAAATATTCTTGGATTTATTCTCCATAGCCTTCACTTACTAAATTGCCTAGAATGGCCTTGACTTTGCTTTTTTTTTTTTTTGGTACCAGGGGTAACCCACCGCTGAACCACATTGCCAGCCCTAATTTCTTTTATTTAGAGACAGGGTCTCACTGAGTTGCTTAGTGCCTCGCCGTTGCTGAGGCTGGCTTTGAACTTGTGATTCTCCTGTCTCAGCCTCCCAAAGTACTGGGATTACAGGCGTGTGGCAGAGGAATTTGCTATCTTGACTCAACCTCTTGATTTGCTGAGATTACAGGCCTGCATCACCATACCTGGCTTGAATTTGTTTCTAATCACACAATTAATACATCAATATATTCTCCTTGTGTAAAAATAAAATCTTATGGTCTTGGGCCTCAAAGACCTGAGAAGGGGGCACCATTGGCTGTTTTGAGTTTAGGGGAGAGGCTCTATGGTGCTAGAATTGAGACCTTTGGGAAGAGCTCTGCCTGACAGCTCACTGGTTCCTCTGAGGAGGGCAATAAGATCCATTCTGTGATTGCCGGAGAAAGAATAGAGACTAAAACCCACTGCTGGCTAAAGCAATTGCTGCTCTTAGGGTAAAGGGCTATAACTGGGATGATGCTAACAATGCAGCAAGGTCCTTCTTCCTCTTGCCTTCCAGTCTTTCCCCAGTGCCTCTTCTTGATGGATTCTAAGGGGAAACTAGATGAATAAAAGAGAAATTGTTTGCAGAGCCCTGTCATCATGAAATAGAAAGGTGAGTGTGTGGCGGGACAAGAGAGGCAACATATACCACACACGTTTTGGTTTTCTAGTGATACTGAGGAGCAAAGCAGGAAGTTACAGGATCTGTATATTTCACATATCAATGGAGACTGCCACACTACCTTCTTTTCTAAAAATTGTAGATAACATTTTCGATATGGAAAAAAGGGAGAGATTTAGAAAGAACATTGTCTAGGGCAGTACTCTAATTTTTAAAAGAATGGGAATCTCGTTAAAATTCCAATCTGATTCACTAGTTCTGAGGTGGGCTTGAGTGTTTTTCTAACAAATGCCCAGGTGTTGACAATGATTGCATCACTTCCAAAACCAACCACCAGGGGCTGAGGTTGTGGCTCAGTGGTAGAGTGCTCGCCTAGCATGCATGAGATACTGGGTGCGATCCTCAGCACCACATTAAAAAAAAAAAAGTATTGTGTCCACAACTAAAAATATATCAAAAAACCTAGCACCGTCCTATCTTTGCACAGCCACTAAAAAATCACTTTTTCCACATTTTTAAATTGGTGCATTATAGTTGTATTACCATATTATTTTATTGCTACCCTTATGTGAAACTCATGCTCTATAGCTCAGGCCAATTTCCTAGAGAACAACTTTAGCCTCTGAAAGCACGAAGACAGGATTTGGCGCCACGGGTCCAATGCTTGGCTTCCTATTGGCCAGTAATGACGACACGCAGAAAAGGCGGGACTTTAATTGTGGCGTCAGCGGCAACGGAGGATCAGAGAGACTCAGCAAGAGCCGGGAGCGGAAGTGGGGCGGCAGGAGGGCGGGGTGGGCGGCGGAAGGGGAGGGTCGGGGGAAGTTGTTACTGTAAGACCTCTTCCGGCACAAGAGACCGGAAGTTGTGGCCCGGCCGTGTCAACCTCGGGGCTGCAGATTGAGAGTGCGGCTGCCAGCGCGATCATGGGCGGGAAGAACAAGCAGCGGACCAAGGGAAACCTGAGGGTGAGTGCAGGTTGGCCGGCCGACTGGGGAGTCTGTGCCTCGCCGCCCGTGGCTCCACCGGGCGCGCAGCCTGAGCGTGTCTGTGGGGAGGCATGTGTTTCCGTGTCGAGTGTGACCTCTCTGTTGTGAGTCCCCGAGGGCGGGATGGGCTGTTTTTGAGCAGATTGGGCAATTGTGAGAGAAAAGATGTTCTATGCTAGAGCGTGCACAGTTTTCATTAAGAAAAGGTTCAGTGTCAGCTTCAACTCGAAGGTTACCTGGCCAAGGTATCGCGCGGCGGGGCTGGGGGCTGCGAAGGAGAGTTGGGTGGGAGGAAATTACCTTGAGCTTGGCGTGCGGGATACCTCGGACCACGTCCTTCCTTTGCCCAGAATCCTATCTTGGCTTCCCTAGTGCCTCGGGGTAAAGGCCAGTGGCCTTAGGTGGTATACATGGTTTATGGGCGACCTCTCGCCGCTTTCCGTTGCCTCTTTCCCACTCAGGCCTCATCCTCAACTCCCTTTTCTTCGCTCACTTCATCCAGCTGCACTGATCTCACTGTGCTTTGGCCTTGCCTGGCAGGCTCCCAATGCTCTTCTGTTAGGTGGCTCCACATTTTCCTCTAGATATGTCAGTGAAATCTCCCGTGGTCGACCCATTTTAAATCTAAAAACTGTCCTCTATTCCTTGTTCTCCTTTCCTACTTTTAGTTTAAATTTGTGATTTATAACATACTACGTGATTTACTGACTTGCTTTACTGGAATGTAAGTGTTTTGAAGGCAGCTGTTTTTATATGCTACTTCTGCTGCTCTTATTCTAAGGGATGTTATAGTGTTACTTTTTATTATGCAAGATGTGTTCTATCCAATTTTATGGAAAGGCCCTTTTCCTATTTCGATTCAGTTAATTCTGATGGTTGAAGTTGCATTTTTTTAGATCAGTCACTTAGTCTGTTTTGGAAGATAATATCAACAATTATAGTAACTAAGTACTGTGCTAAGTACTTTACTTGGATTTTAATGTTTTATCTTGTGTTTTAAACATTTACCAACGTTTTATTTTTGAAAAGTTGTCAATATGTGCAAAAGTTGCAAGAATATTAGAATGACAATCCATATGTACTTTACCTGGATTCACCAATTGTTAATATTTGGTCAGTTTGCTTTTAGTCGCAATTTAATGTATTTTGCTGAACCTTATGAGAGTTAGTTGCAGACTTGGGTTCCTTAACTGCTTTTTTTTTTTGGTACTGGAGATTGAATTCAGGGGTACTCCACCGTTAAAGCCACACCTCCAGCCCTATTTTGTGTTTTATGTAGAGACAGGGTCTCACTGAGTTGCTTAGTGCCTCGCTGTTGCTGAGGCTGGCTTTGAACTTGCGATTCTCCTTTCTCAGCCTCCCAAAGTGCTGGGATTACAGGCCTATGGCACTGCGCCTGGCTTCCTTAACTCTTAAGTACTTTAGGATATATCTTCTAAAAACAATGCTTTTCTTTACATAATCAAGAGCAATTATAACATGCAGATATTTTAATTTTGGTATAATACTCAAATAAGTGGCCTTGTATTCACATTTCTGTACTCATCTCAGTAATGTTCTTTATAATCTTTTTATTTTCTTGTTAAAAGATAAGTCATTTGAAAAACATGTGCGATCTAGTCAAGGATTCCTTGTTGCATTTAGTTACAATTTAGTTCCCTTTGATCTAGACAGTTTTGCCAGTGGTTCTCTCCCTTTCCCCTGCTACTGGGGTAGGAGGTTCTTTTATGACAGAACTTGGAAGAGTCTGGGTGAATGTTTTTGTTTAATTTAGATTTATCTAATGGTTTCCATATGATTTGATTCAGGTTAAACAGTTTTTGACAGAAATGCTTCAAAGCTGATGGATGTTTTTTAGTGCATCTCACCAGGGGCACATGATGCTTTTGTTGTCCCATTATTAATGGTACTTGTTTAATCACTAGGTTAAGGTGTATCCTCCACTATGAAGTTATCTTTTTCTGTTGGCTAAAAACAGATATGAAGAGTGGTAATCTGAGACTGAATATACTATTTTCCTATGAACTTTCACCAATGATTTTAGTATCCTTTGACATTACTTGCTGCAATCACTTATTACCATGGTGGTTTAAAAACTTAAGTTTGGTATTGACAGTTACTCAAGTAATGGGTTAATTACTCTTATCTCATTTTAAAGATGATGGACCTGAAGTTTAGAGACATTAACTTGCCTAAGCTCATGTAGCCAGGAAATTGTAGACTTGAGAATTGAACTTTAGAGTGACATTCATTCAACAGAAAATTGAGTACTGGATGCCCTATGTGCAAAGATGATAGAAAAATGTCTGCTGTTATTTTTTTTTTTTAATTTTTAGTTGTTGATTGACCTTTATTTATTCACTGAGGATCGAACCCAGTGCCTCCCACATGGGAGGCAAGCACTCTACCACTGAGCCACAATCCCAGCCCATGTCTGCTGTTCTTGAACTATTAATTTGATGATAGAGACAGATAGAACCAAATGTTATATTAAATAATTATAATACAGGTATAAGCAGAAAGTGTGGGAGAACAGAAAAATATGGTCACTGACCTGAGGAAGACAACTGCTATAAATATGGGTGTTTGGGAGGATGAGTAGAGGTTCATCAGGCATTGAAAGGAAGGGTTTTCAGTTGGAGAAAGGATTATATGTAAATATTGAATTGTGAAAGGACATATAACATATTGAGGAAACCTTGAATTCAGTTAGACCTAGAACATGAATGAGGGCAGCAAAATTAAGAGAAGTAAGTTTGGAGGGAGGAGATAAGACTGGGAAAAGTTGGGCTGGGGTTGTGGCTCAGTGGTAGAGCGCTTGCCTAGCATGCGTGAGGCACTAGGTTCGATTCTCAGCACTACATATAAATAAATAAAATGAATAAAGATCCATTAACAACTAAAAAGTATTTAAAAAAAGACTGGGAAAAGTTGACAGATGAAAAGATGATGAAAGATTTTTTTTTTTTTGTACTGGGGATTGAACCCAGGGGTACTTAACCACTGAGCCACATTCCTAGCCCCTTTAAATTTTTTAATTTAGAGACAGGGTCTCACTAAGTTGTTTAGGCCTTCACTAAGTTGCTGAGTCTGGCTTTAAAGTCATAATCCTCCTGCCTCAGCCTCCCCAGCTGCTGGGATTACAGGCATATGCCACTGCCTGTAGCGTGAAAGATCTTGTAAGATTTCTTTAGTTTGGTCCTTAAACTGTAGACTGTGGATTGCTACCTCAAATACCTGCAGAAGCCAGGCACAAAAGAATGTAGACAGAAGTACACACAGCATAAGAAAAATTAACTGCCAGAAATAGAATCAGGTTTCTTAATTTTGATTGAACTATGGGTATAAGCATCTAAACCTATAAGGATCATAGTGGCAACTGTATTTTAAATTCAAAGTAGACATAAGTAAAAGATACAATTAGTACATTAAAAATAATTTGTCACTTTTAAATTGGAGATTGAAAATCTGATACCTTTTTTACTACCCCTAGTAATTATTGTCAGCTTTGGTATTTCAAGTTACTTTGGAAAGTCGCTTTGATTCCTTGAGTGGTAATTAGTCTTTTATTGTTTCATAATAAAAAACTGTTCACAAATGAAATTTTAAGTAACATTCTGGTAGCCTAATGCCATCATATTTAGTTTTCAGCATTTTGTTATAATTCATTAATTTCCTTTGTACTCTTTATTCGTGTACCAATATTGAGAAAGCTAAATTGAATAATGTTCGTTTTAATGAAGTTTCAGTATGGAGATCTTTTTTGGGGAATTAGTCTTAAATGGTTCAGTTTGGAAAAAAAACCCTTATTCAGGCCATGATTTTCACTTCTGATTACTTAGTTCAGATTAGAACGTAGGCCAGATGATTCCTTGTCAAATAAGTTTCCCAAACATGATTTTGCTAGATATTAGTTGTTTGCATCACATATTTGGATGATACTTTGCACATATCCCTGTAGAGAAGTAAGAAATATATGAATATAAACTGGGCGTGGTGGCACACGCTTGTAATCCTAATACTTTGGGAGGCTGAGACAGGAGAATCACGAGTTGAAAGCCCGCCTTAGCAATGGCGAGGTGCTAAGCAACTCAGTGAGACCCTGTCTCTAAATAAAACACAAAATAGGGCTGGGAATGTGTCTCAGTGGTCGAGTGCCCCTGAGTTCAATCCCCAGTACCCCTCCCCCCAAAAAAGAAATATATGAATATACATGTTGTAATGTCCAGAGTAATGTCATCATGGTGGTTGAACTGAGACATTTTCCCCTTAGATGACAGTGAATAAGTTACTTTCTTTTAATAGTACAAGTATTTTCTTTCTCTGTAACAACTCTCTTTTAGTACTAAGAGAATACTGTATTATGTATCAATCACATCCCTGACTATAGTTCAATCAGAAGAGTATATTTTATGTTTTGATCATTATATTGATCTTTGTGTCTATAACAATGTAATTTTATCCCAAAGAGTATGTAGTTAGGCTTTTGAGCATGTGGAAATGAATCTCTCTGTTCTTGAGGGACTCTGTCCAGAAGCAGCTGTTATTAGATCTGTCCCATGATTATTGCTTAATAAATATCTGTTGAGCTGGGCACAGTGGCACATGCCTGTACTCCCATTAGCTTTGGAGGTTGGAGCAGGAGTATCTCAAGTTAAAGACCATTGTCAGCAACTTAGGACTTAAGCAACTTAGTGAGATTCTGTCTCAAAATAAATAAGAAAGGCTAGGGATGTGGCTCAGTGGTTAAGTGCCCCTGGGTTCAATTCCCAGTACCAAAAATTAAACAAACAAACAAACAAACAAATATCTTTTGAATGGATGAATGAAAATGTCAGACCTATTTATTGATTAATTTTACATCATTGCACAATGCACATATATGTGAATAAAGGTTATTTATGTGAAAGTCTAACAAAAAATTTCACAAAATAATATGAAAATTTTAGCACATAAGGCTGGTTTTTAAAATTTTATTCCATTCTTTAAAATCTGTAATTATGTTGATAGCATAAGCCACTAATGGATTGTTTACACAGTTTCAAACACATTGTTATAATGTTTAGGAAATCAGGAAATAACTGGGTAGCTTGTAGGATTATTACAAGTTCTTGGTGACAGAAATGTTCATGTTTGAGAAACATTGCAATAGATGAAATCTTAGTCTAGGAAAAAAAGTACTCACAAAAAATTTGCTCTTATGAGAATTGTCAAGGAATTATGTAATTAAAATTTGAATTCTTCTTGGACTTTGACTTTTTTCTTCCTATTTTCTTATCAGCCTTCAAACAGTGGCCGAGCTGCAGAACTCCTTGCCAAAGAACAGGGAACGGTGCCTGGATTTATTGGTTTTGGAACGTCTCAGAGTGACCTAGGCTATGTTCCTGCTATTCAAGGAGCTGAAGAAATAGACAGTCTTGTAGATTCTGATTTCCGAATGGTGCTTCGGAAACTTTCTAAGAAAGACGTCACAACAAAATTAAAAGCAAGTTTTCTTATTTTCATAAAATGATCAAAAATACTTTTTTGTTAAAACAAATGTCATTAGCATATTCAATGTAAAACAAACTAAATTATCATTAATTCTTTTACAGCTGTACTTTTTTCTGACATACAGATGTAAGTTTAGTTAACACCTGGCTTATAAATAAATTTGTTGCTCTGAAACATTTTAAACCTTTATAATTTTGACTATATGTTTTTTACCATTAGGGAATGTAATTTTTATTTTTTATTTAAAAATGGGGTCTGTCTTACTATATTGCCTAGACTAATCTGGAGCTTCTGCTCTCAAGTGATACTTCTACCTCAACCCTTGTGAGTAACTGGCATATAGACAGGTATCACTGTGCCCAGCTCAGCCCTGTGATTTAAACATTTTTTAATTTGTATATTAATTTTTTAAAAAAGCAGCTGAATAGTTTCTACTTTTATAGACTGTAAAACAACTGTGTATATTAATCCCATATGACATACACAGAAATAATGTATTCTCCCATTACATAAAATAGACTGAGCTTTCAGCACAGAATAATTAATAGCCAATATTGTGACCATTAATCCTTAATGATGTTAATAAATTACTTTAGGCCATGCAGGAATTTGGAACCATGTGTACAGAGAGAGACACAGAAATTGTAAAAGGAGTTCTTCCATATTGGCCAAGAATTTTCTGTAAAATTTCTCTTGTAAGTATTATGATTTAAGAGTTTATTTCTGGTGTGTGTGTGTGTGTGTGTGTGTGTGTGTGTGTGTATTTTTTAAAGTGAAATCATGGTGACTCTTGTTTAAACGATCCATTATTGGTGAGGGTTATGAAATCTTGTGTTAGGATTATGCAGATTAGATCATGTTGGTTTGAAAGAGTGTTGAGAGTCTATATTTTCAGAAGTTAGATCATTACCAGAGAATTACCCAGATACTTTGCAGTTATAATAAATTTTGGCAGTTATTTTATTTCCTTGTATATTTGCTGTCAAAGAAAGAGAATGACGTGATCAGTGCCCAGCTTTGAATCTGTCATGAATACAATCTTAATCTTGCTGGGGAACGGGAAGAAGGAAACATTAATTATTTTATATAATTTCTGATTTAAAAAAACCCAAATTCTCAACATTTCAAAATAATTTCTCTGTTGTCATTCTGAGTGTCAAACCCAGGGCCATATGAATACAAAATGCCTATTTTTTCACTGAGCTGTACTCTCAAAAATTAATTTTAGTTTGGCTCTGTATATAGCTGAATTCTTAATGGGTCATTGTAGCTTATAGAAATGTCTATATTTGTATTTATTTTAAAATGACACATATTTTCAATAGGATCATGACCGCCGAGTTCGAGAAGCCACACAGCAAGCTTTTGAAAAACTTATCCTAAAAGTAAAGAAACACTTGGCTCCCTACTTAAAAAGTTTAATGGGATATTGGTTAATGGCCCAGTGTGATACATATACACCAGCCGCATGTGCAGCAAAAGATGCATTTGAAGCAGCTTTCCCTCCAAGCAAGCAATCCGAAGCCATAGCATTTTGTAAGGATGAAATTACCATTGTAAGTTTTTGGAACCTTTCTCTATTTTTTTCTTAAGTATTTAAGGTATATAAGGTCTGTTACAATGATACTTCTCTCACCTGCCATCGTAGGTGTGTCAGGAAAAAAGGTTTTTTTGGTACCAGAGGCTGAACCCAGGGGCACTTAACCACTAAGCCACATCCCCAGTCCTTTTTGTATTTTATTTTGAGACAGGGTCTTGCTGAGTTGCTTAGGGCCTTGCTAAACTGAGGCTGGTTTTGAATCTGCAGTCCTCCTGCCTCAGAAGCTGCTGAGATTATAGATGTGTGCCGTCATGCCTGGCCAGGAAAAAAGTTTTATCCTCTACTTTCACCACAATCAACACAGACTTTAATAACCTCAAAGAGTATGGGGATTTCTCTCCACCTGTGGGGTGTCCTCAAATTTAATTTCTGATACTGTCTCCTTGGACACAGCTTTGGTTGAAGGCTTAGTCCCCAAAACTGCCCCCACTTCAGACTTAATTGCAGGTCTGGGCCTTTGGAACTTCTGATCAACCAGCTAAAAGTTGGGATTCCTACAGCCCTCTCTTTAGTTTCAGTTAATTTGCTAGAGTGTTGTACAAACTGAGGTAAATACTATACTTGTATGTACTAGTTTATATTAAAGGGTATTTTAAAGGTTAAGATCAGATCAAGAGAAATACAAAGGGTGAGTCTGGAAGGATCCCCAGTATAGGAGCTTCTATCCTGTGAAATTGAGGTGTCCTACCTTCTGGCATGTGGATGAGTTTTTGTTTGCCTTCCTGCACGCAATTCTTCCACATGTTCAATTCTCCAGAAGCTACCAAGCTCTGTCCTTTAGGGTTTTCATGGAAATTAAATTACATTGGCTTGATTAAAGCTTGGGCAGCTGTCAACATATGATTGAACAAAAAGGGTATGATCCATCTAAAGCTAATAGGATGGGGAAACTCAGCAAAGCCCATTTGCTTTAGTATTCTTTTTGGACTCTTTGTGAAGTCTTTCTCCAGTTTATGGGGCAGGATCCTTCTGGAATGATGGGTGCCTTACTGACTTACTATTGGGTAGGTCAAGAAATTTCTTTACGGCCAGCACCAAGACTGAAAGGCAGGGCAATATTAGAGTTTCTGTGACCTGCCTTGAGGAAGAGAAATTCTGGTTTCTGTGGTCTGCTGTGGGGAGGCAATTATGAACCAAGAACCATGAGTGAAATCCAAAAAATATATATCACAGTATCACAGTAGGGAAATAACTAAGTGAAATATCAACAATAAAAGGTTTGCCTTTTTAAATTTGTGGTGCTGGGGATTGAAATCAGGGATCCACACATACTAGGCAAGTGCTCCACCACTGGGCTACCTCCCTAGCCCAATGTTGCCTTCTAAGGGTGGTATTAAACAAAATGGACTATTTTGGATTTTTAAGAAAATTAACACTTTCTATTGGACCTTTCAATAATATTTACATTTTTCACTTTTGATTTTGCAAAACTTAATTTATCAATTATTTAAAGTATTTTGATATATGCTTTGTAATATATAATATAAATAGTATATTTAAAAATCTAAAATTATTTTCTTCCAGATTCCTTTATTAATTCATATATACAAATCTACCTAATGGTTTTTGTTGGCTCTTTGGTATTCCTTTATATGGGCCTACAATAGTTTTTTTAATTCCTTTTGTATTAATGTACATTTGAGCTTTAAAAATTTTTATTAAAACAAATGCTGCTTCAATTAATATTCCTTTTGTGTATGTGTGTATACTAGGAATGAACTGTGTGTGTGTGTGTATACTAGGAAATGAACCCATGCCCTTGTGCCTGCTAGGCAAACATCCTGCCACTGAGGTACATCCTTGGCCCTTTGTTAAAATTTTATTTGAGATAGGGTCTTCCTGAATTGCCCAGGCTGGCCTTGAACTTGTGATCTCCTGCCTTGGTATCCTGAGTAGCTGGGATTGCAGATGTGTTCCACCATACCTGGCTCAAAGAATATTCTTGAATTAAATCTCTTATTATTCTTCTGGAAGTGATAGTTGCCAGAATTTCTTGTAACTCTGTGTTGAATTAAAGGATAGAACGAAATTTTTATAGATAAATGATAAATTGCCCCTCAAAAGGACAAATTTATATTCTCATTACCAGATATAAAAGTTTTTCTACCATTAGTCAACATCATTGCCAAATTGATGTCGGCCATAACTTTCTGTGGCTTTCAATGATTCTGTATCTAATAGTGTCTTATTTCTTTCCTTCATATCTGCCATTCCCAGTATGTAGATTGGACATACCATACAACCAAGTTATATCAAGAAATAAAAAATTATTATATCAAGAAATTATATGTGTGAATGTATATCAAGAAATAAAAGTGGAATGAAGAGTAAGGGGGGAATTGAGAATTAAAAAATATTCATGCTGACATTCATTCCTTATTTAGTGCTCACTGTTGCCACAGTACCATGTGTATAATCCTGCCTAAACATTTCTATCACTTTCTCCTTACCTTCCTCCTTTCAACTAGTACTCTGTGGCTTTCCATTACACTTCAAGTTCAGATTTCGTACCTTGTCATACAAGGCTCTCCTGATCTAGTCCATATTTATCTGATCTCTTCTAACACCTCGTTCTCAACACCTCTCCTCCAGTGCATTACTTGATTATAGTTTTACATTTAGGTTCTTCCATTCTTTACCACATTTGTTTTTCTAGGGAAAAGATTTGTGTCTTCAACCATATCCTCAAAAAGAGTCCTCTAAGCTTTCCATTGCTTCATTTAAAATACCAAATGATAAATATTATGATCATGAGGTGTCAGAAAAAAAAATTTTTTGGTTGGGTTCTGGGGATTGAACCCAGGGTTGCTTTACAACTGAGCTATATCCCAAGTCTTTTTTATTTTGAACCTTAAACTTGGACTCTTCCTGCCTCAAACATCTGAGTAGCTGGGATTATGGGTGTGTGCCACTGTGTCTGGAGGAAATTTTTTTTTTCCAAATTTTAAAATTTTATTATTATTATTATTACTATTTTTAGAGGGTAACGTTTCATTTGTCTGGTTGTAAGTGATATAGAATCACAACATACATTCAGTCATACATAAAGTTAGGGCTATGATGACCATCATATTCCACAACCTTTACTGTCCCCATGCCCCTCCCCACTTACACCCCTGTAAACAGAGTTCCTCCATTGTTCCCATGTCCTTCCCCACATTATGGATCAGCATCTACTTATCCATGAGTACATTTGGCATTTGGTTTTCTGGGATTGGCTTACTAAACTTAGCATGATATTCTCCAGCTCCATCCATTTACCTGCAAATGCCATAATTCTATTCTCTTTTATTGCTGACTAATATTCCATTATGTATATATACCACAGTTTCTTTATCCATTCATCTATTGAAGGGCATCTAGGTTGGTTCCATAGTTTAGCTATTGTGAATTCAACTGCTATAAACATTGAAGTGGCTGCAGCACTGTAGTTGGCTGTTTTTAAGTCTTCTGGGTATAGACCAAGGAGAGGGATAGCAGGCTCAAATGGTGGTTCCATTCCAAGTTTTCTAAGGAATCTCCATACTGCTTTCCAGATTGGTTGCACCAATTTGCAGTTCCACCAGCAATGTATGAGCGTACCTTTTTCCCCACAACCTTGCCAATACTTACATTGTTTGTATTCTTGATAACTGCCATTCTGACTGGCGTGAGATAAAATCTTAGGGTAGTTTTGATTTGCATTTCTCTGATTGCTAGAGATGTTGAACATTTTTTCATATGCCTGTAGATGGATTATATATCTTCTTCTGTGAAGTTTGTGTTCAGCTCTATGGCCCATTTATTAATTGGGTTGTTAGTTTTTTTGGTGTTAAGCTTTTTGAGTTCTTTATATATCCTGGAGATGAGTGCTCTATCGGATGTGTGTGTGGCAAAGATTTGTTCCCAGAATGTTGGCTCTCATTGGCTCTCATTTCATTGATTATTTCTTTTGCTAAGAAGAAGCTTTTTAGTTTGAATCCATCCCATTTGTTGATTCTGATTTTACTTCTTGTGCTGTAGGAGTCTTGTTAAGGAAGCATGGTCCTAATCCGACATGATGAAGATTTGGGCCCATTTTTTCTTCTATTAGGCGTTGAGTCTCTGGTCTGATTCCTAGGTCCTTGATCCATTTTGAGTTGAATTTTGTGCATGGTGAGAGATAGGGGTTTAGTTTCATTTTGCTGCATATGGATTTCCAGTTTTCCCAGCACCATTTGTTGAAGAGGTTATCTTTACTCCAGTGTATGTGTTTGGCTCCTTTATCTAGTATAAGGTAACTGAATGTAAGTGGGTTCATCTCTGTGTCTTCTAATCTATACCATTGGTCTACATGTCTCTTTTGGTTCCAGTACCATGCTGTTTTTGTTACTATAGCTTTGTAGTATAATTTAAGATCTGGTATTGTGATGCCTTCTGCTTCACTCTTCTTGCTAAGGATTGCTTTGGCTATTCTGGGTCTCTTATTCTTCCAAATGAATTTCATGATTGCCTTTTCTATTTCTATAAGGAATGATGTTGGGATTTTAATTGAAATTGCATTGAATCTATATAGCGCTTTGGGTAGTATGGCCATTTTGACAATATTGTTTCTGCCTATCCAGGAGCATGGGAGATTTTTCCATCTTCTAAGGTCTTCTTCAGTTTCTCTTCTTCAGTGTCTTGTAGTTTGCATCGTAGAGGTCATTCACCTCTTTTGTTAAATTGATTCCCAAGTATTTTATTTTTTTTGAGGCTATTGTGAATGGGATAGTTTTCCTAATTTCTCTTTCAGAGGGTTTATCACTGATGTATAGAAATGCAATTGATTTGGGGTGTTGATTTTATGTCCTGCTACTTTGCTGAAATCATTTATTAATTTTAAAACTTTTCTGGTAGAATTTTTTGGATCCTCTAAGTATAGAATCATGTCACCACAATAATGATAGTTTGAGTTCTTCTTTTCCGATTTGTATCCCTTTAATTTCTTTCGTCTGTCTAATTGCTCTGGCTAGTGTTTCAAGGACTATGTTGAATAGCAGTGGTGAGAGAGGGCATCCCTGTCTAGTTCCTGTTTTCAGAGGGAATGATTCCAATTTTTCTCCATTTAGGATGATGTTGGCCTTGGGTTTAGCATAGATAGCTTTTACAGAGTTGAGGAATGTTCCTACTATCCCAAGTTTTTCTAGTGTTTTGAGCATAAAAGGGTGTTGTATTTTGTGAAATGCCTTCTCTGCATCGATTGATAAAATCATATGACTCCTATATTTAAGTCTATTGATGTGATGTATTACGTTAATTGATTTCCGTATGTTGCACCAACCTTGCATCCCTGGAGTGAACCCCACTTGGTCATGGTGCACTATTTTTTTGATATGTTTTTGTGTGCGATTTGCCAGAATTTTATTGAGAATTTTTGCATCTATGTTCATCAGGGATATTGGTCTGAAGTTTTCATTCTTGATGTGTCTCTGTCTGGTTTTGGAATCAGGGTGATATTTGCCTCATAGAATGAGTTTGGAAGGGTTCCCTCCTTTTCTATTTCATGAAATAGTTTGAGGAGAATTGGTATTAGTTCTTCTTTGAAGGTCTTGTAGAACTCAGTTGAAAATCCATGTGGACCTGGGCTTTTCTTGGTTGGCAGGCACTTGATGGCATCTTCTATTTCCTTGCTTGAAATTGATCTGTTTAAGTTGTGTATATACTCTTGGTTCAGTTTGGGTAGGTCATATGCGTCTAGAAATTTGTCACTGTCTTCAGGGTTTTCTATTTTACTGAAGTATAAATTTTCCAAATAGTTTCTAATTATCCTCTGTATTTCATTAGTGTCTTGTGTTATTTCCTGTTTCATCATGAATTTTAGTAATTTGGGTTTTCTCACTCCTTCTTTTCATTAGGGTGGCTAAGGGTTTGTCAATTTTGTTTATTTTTTCAAAGAACCAGCGTTTTGTTTTGTCGATATTTTGAATTGTTTCTTTTGTTTCAATTTCATTGATTTCAGCCCTAATTTTGATTATTTCCTGTCTTCTACTTCTTTGGGTGTTAATTTGTACTTCCTTTTCTAAGAGTTTGAGATGAAGAGTTGATTCATTTATTTGTTGACTTTTACTTCTTCTAATGAATGAGCTTAGTGCTATGAACTTTCCTCTTAGCACTGTCTTCATGGCATCCCAAAGATTTTGATATGTTGTATCAGAGTAGTCATTTGCCTCTAAGAATTTTTTTCTTTTTCCTGATGTCTTCTGTTATTCATGCATCATTCAGTAGCATATTATTTAGTTTCCAGGTGATGGAGTAGTTTCTGTTTTTTAATCAGTCATTGATTTGTAATTTTATTCCATTGTGGTCAGATAGGATGCAGGGTAGAATCTCTGTTTTTTTGTATTTGCTAAGACTGGCTTTGTGACATAACATATGATCTATTTTGGAAAAGGATCCATGTGCAGCTGAGAAAAAAGTGTATTTTCTCATTGATGGATGGAACACTCTATATATGTCTGTTAAGTCTAAATTATTGATAGTTTCATTAAGATCTATGGTTTCTTTATTAAGTTTTTGTTTGGAAGATCTATCCAATGGTGAGAGAGCTGTGTTAAAGTCTCCAAGTATTATTGTGTTGTGGTTATTTGATTCTTGTGTTTGAGAAGGATTTGTTTGATATACATAGAAGCCCCATTATTTGGGGCATAGATATTTATGATTGTTATGTCTTGTGATATGATTCCCTTAATAAGTATGAAATGACCTTCTTTATCTCTTTTCACCATCTTTGGTTTGAAGTCCACTTTATTTGATATGAGGATGGAAACTCCTGCTTGTTTGCGGGGTCCATGTGAGTGATATGTTTTTTCCCACCCTTTGAGTTTCAGTCTGTGGATGTCTTTTCCTGTGAGATGAATCTCTTGAAGACAGCATATTGTTGGGTGTTTTTTTAAAATCCAGTCTGTCAGTGTATGTCTTTTAATTGGTGCATTTAGGCCATTTACATTCAGGGTTAAGATTGAAATATGATTTGTAATTCCAGTCATTTTGGTTTGTTTTTGGATTTTACCTTGAGTTGTTTACTGTTTTGAATAGTCTTTCCTCTAGTGTAGTTCCTTTCTTTGTAAATTTTCATTGTTGGTTATCATTTCCTCCTCATGGAATATTTTGCCAAGAATGCTGTGTAGTGCAGGCTTTCTTGCTGTAAATTCTTTTAACTTTTGTTTATCATGGAAGGTTTTTATTTTGTCATCAAATCTGAAGGTCAGTTTTGCTGGATATAGGATTCTTGGTTGGCATCCATTGTCTTTCAGGGCTTGGAATATGTTATTCCACGATCTCCTGGCTTTTAGGGTCTGGGTTGAAAATCTGCTGAGATACGAATTGGTCTCCCCTTATATGTAATCTGGTTTCTCTCTCTTGCAGCCTTTAAAATTCTATCCTTATTCTGTATGTTGGGCATTTTCATTATAATGTGCCTTGGTGTAGATCTGTTGAAATTTTGTACATTTGGTGTCTTGTAAGCCTCTTGTATTTGATTTTCCACTTCATTTTTCATATTTGGAAATTTTTCTGATATTATTTCATTGAAGAGATCGTGCATTCCTTTGGTTTGAAATTCTGCACCGCCTTCTATATCAATAAATTTTAGATTTGGTCTTTTGATGCTGTCCCATATTTCTTGTATATTCTGTTCATGATTTTTTACCATCTTCACTGTATGGTCAAGTTTATTTTCAAGATTGTATATCTTGTCTTCATTATCCAAGGTTCTGTCTTCCAGGTGATCTAGTCTACTGGTGATGCTTTCTTTTGAGTTTTTAATTTGGTTTATTGTTTCCTTCATTTCAAGAATTTCTGATTGTGTTTTTTTCACGATTTCTAGCTCTTTCTTAAAGTAATCTTTTGCTACTTGTAATTGATCTCTTATCTCTTTGTTAGAATGATCAATGGTTGCTTTTATTTGCTCTCCTATTTCTTTGTTGGATTGATCATTTTTTGCCTATAATTGCTCACTTATGTAATTCTTTAGTTTGCTGATCATTTTAATTATGTACATTCTGAATTCTTTCTCTGACATTTCATCAACTGTGTTGTCAATGGATTCTGTTACAGTGGTATTGAGGTTTATTTGGGGCACTTTCTTCCCTTGTTTTTTCATGTTGATTGTGTATCTTCCTTTCTTGAAATACTGATCTGAGGTATTGTGGCTTCTATCCTATAATCTTGTATTGACACTCCAGATTACCTGTGTCTCTCCTTGGAGCTACTTCTGTTCCCCCAGTTTCCCCAGATGGGCACTATTGCCACTAAAGTTGGTGGCAGAGGTAGTGGACGTATCTCTAGAGGGCAGTGGGAGTGGGCTCCTGAGGTGGCCCCTGAGGGCTGTTTTGGCCCTCTCTTGCACTCCTGCTGGTGAACAGGAACTCTGGAGCGGAACTAGAGGCGGGCCCAGGTCTCACTTAGGCAGGGTCACAAGCAGGAGAGTCTGTGTGCCACCCTTACAGTGAGTGTGAGCTTCCCTGGGGCTAGAGGCTTGCAGGCTCTGGACTGCCTTCAACTGGGCACCCCTGGCATTCCCTAAGGGCGATTTTGTGCCTCCTGTCTCGCCTGACCACAGGAGCTCTGGAGCGGAACTGAGGCGGGCCCAGAGCGCACTTGGGTGGGTCCTCTTCACGCTGGGGTCTCTGGAGGCCACTCTTACCCTGGGTGTCTCTTCCTGTGTGTCTTGTAGCTATCAGTCTCTGGTCAACCTTTAGTTGGACACCCTTGGAGTTTCCTGAGGGCGGATTTGGGTCCTTTGTGGCTCCTGCTGGTCCAGGAACTCTGGAGCAGAACTTAGGCGGGCCCAGGCCGCCCTTGGGCAGGGCTGCCTCGTGCTGGTGTCTCTGGAGCGACTCTTGCCCTGAATTTGGGGTCCCCAGTGGCTAGCGGCTAGCAGTCCCTGATCTCCCGTTGGCTGGACACCCGTGGAGTTTCCTGAGGGTGGATTTGGGCCCTCTGCGGCTCCTGCGGATCCACAGGAAGTCTGGAGCGGATGAGAAAATGGGTTTTGAGACAACTGATAGGGCTGTTCATAGGCCTTTCTGAAGATTTTGGTTTTGGCTTTGTTGTGGATAGATAATTGGTCACATATTGATTATTTTCTCCATTTTATTTTCCTATTATTTGTCTCTGCCATAGTTCTTTATAGCTATTGGGTATGAGCTTTTCCAAGTTCAAAGCCAATTTATTATAGAGGCATCAGGAAAATGAAGATCAAAATGTCAGCATTATAGTTGGATGTGGTAGTGAATACCTGTAATTGTAGGGATTCAGGAGGCCAAGGCAGGAGGATTGCTAGTTTTAGGCCAGCTTCAGCAATTTAGCAAGGCCCTAAGGAACTTAGCAAGTTGCCAAAAAATGAATAAATAAATAAATAAAAAGAGCTGGGAATGTAGCTCAGTGTAAGATGCTCCTGGGTTCAATCCCTAGTACCAAAAAGTGTGCGTAGGGGGCATTATAAAAAGTATAATACACTATCTACTATTGACCCCATGTCATACCATTGAGTTTTGCCATTTTGCCACTATTTAGGTGTATGACCTTGGGCAAGTTTCTGTGCTTCCCTTTCTTCATCCTTAAAACAGGAATTAACTTGTACTTCATGGAGTTAAGAGGAGTAATTTAGCTTATGCACAGAATATGACTAAAGCAATTCCTGGTATGTGGAAAAGCTCAATAAATGTCAGCTCTTGTTACTGCTGATAAAGTTGGTACTTGAACAGTGGATTCCCTAGTATTGCACTCCAGAAGTAGGAAGACTTACCCAACATTTGAAAATCTTAGACCTTGCTGTCAGATAGAGCACAATGTGTGTTCTCTCTGGACCAGGAAACTCCTGGAAGGGAGAGGACAGCACAGCCTAATTTCTTTCTGAGATTTACTAATTACTACATTGCACTGCTGTGCGCGAGAGAAATAAAGGAAGAAGTGACCAAAAGTATTTAGTGGACAATTTCTTTTGATGTAAACTGGAGGTATAGGAAGTAAGTACCCTGTCCTTCTTACCCTAGCAGCTGCAAGTGTTGGGAATCCATAGGAAAAGGACAGTGGGTAAAATTCAAACCTCTCAGTTTTACTTGATTTTGGTTAGGTAAGATGAGGTTTATGGGATTTTTAAAAATTGAACTCATCTATATTCTCTCTGTTCCCCATTGACAATTCAATAAAATCTTAAGACTCTGGTATTTTTCTCCTATCTTTAGGTGCTGCAGGACCATCTTCTAAAAGAAACACCTGATACACTCAGTGACCCACAGTAAGTTATATTGTTTGTAAGTAACTCGTGTTAAGGATTTGTTTCACTCATAGATAACCAGATATAATTTCAGCATAATATTTTCTGAAAAGTAATTTTAAATGCAGAGATGAGAATACTTAATATATTGCCACATACCCAATGCTTTTTACTTGCAATTGTCTTGCTATTTAATGTGAATTATCTGGGAGCTGCAAGTTTAATTCTATTAGAGATATTTGTACATTTTTACCACGTTAATCTTATGACAGTCATACTAGGAACTATTTTCTTGTTGAAAATAGTTGAAGAAACTGTAAATAGTTCTAAAGTAGTTCTATTGAAAGAGTAGTAAAATGTTTTTTTTCTTTTGGTGGTACTGGGGGTTGAACTTAGAGCCTTGTGCATGCTAGAAGGCAAGTACTGTACCACTAAGCTACATCACCATCCCATTTTATTTTATTTGAAACAAGAACTTGCTAAGTTGCCAAAGCTAGCCTGGAACTTGTGTTCATTCTACCTCAGCCTCTCAGGCAGCTAGGATTACAGACAGGCACCATTGTGCCTGCCTGTTTTATTTACTTTTATGTTCTAATCAAACTTAAGACTGAATAAGGGAATGTAATCAGAGATGCTTTGATATCCTTACTAGAATCCCCCTAGTACGTGCTATAGAGCGTAGCGTACTTGCCCATTGATTCAAGCAACTACTACTACTTTCACTTTGTACTAGTAGTAAAACGTGTGATTAAAATTCTCTGTGTGCATTTTGAGGAGAATTGGCAAAGTGGAAAGCAGAAGATAGAAATAAAGCAACTTTGGTAGATATGTAATGATAAAACATTTAAAATAGAGGTGCCAATTATGTAGTTTTTCTTATTCTCAATTTTTACATATATTTATTTTCTTTTCAAATAAAGAACTGTTCCAGAGGAAGAAAGAGAAGCTAAATTCTATCGAGTTGTAACTTGTTCTTTATTGGCATTAAAGAAATTACTTTGCCTCTTACCTGATAATGAGCTTGATTCTCTGGAGGAAAAATTTAAGTCTCTTTTATCACAGAATAAATTTTGGAAATATGGAAAACACAATGTACCACAGGTATCCTAATTTTTTTTTAATTTTAAGATATTTTTCTGATTTATTAGATTATGCTTATATTTTATGTTTATTGTTTATATTTAAAATTCTGCAACCACCAAGCCACTTGTGGTGGGTCATTTAGGTCTGAAGTACCTCTCTTATTAGAATGTTGTTCTATTTTAGATTGTTTTCTATTTGTTTGTTTTTTTTCTTTTTTGTGCCTGAGGATTGAATTCAGGGACCTCTTACCTGCTAAGCATACACTTTACCACCAAGCTCCACCCCAACTCTCTTATTTTCACATTTTTAATTTAGTTTGAGCTTCAGGTTCAACCTTGAATTATCATTTCTTTGTCCCTTAAAATTGTTCATGTATGCAGTGCTCTTCTCATTTAATATATTATTTTTTCTCTTTTGTCCCTATCTCCCTCCCTTTTTCCATCTCCATTGGTTGATTCTTCTAAAGTTTTTTTTTTTGGTACTGAGGATTGAACTCAGGGGCACTCGACTACTGAGCCACAAACCAAGCCCTGTTACGTGTTTTATGTAGAGACAGGGTCTCACTGAGTTGCTTAGCACCTCGCAGTTGCTGAGGCTGGTTTTGAACTCGCGATTCTCCTGTCTCGGCCTCCCAAAGTGCTGGGATTACAGGTGTGTGCAACTGCGCCCAGCTTGCACACATTTTTTTTTTTTTTTTTTTTTGGTACTGGAGATTGAACTCAGGGGCACTCGACCACTGAGCCACATCCCCAGCCCTATTTTGTGTTTTATGTAGAGACAGGGTCTCACTGAGTTGCTTAGCACCTCGCCATTGCTGAGGCTGGCTTTGAACTTGCGATTCTCCTTTCTCAGCCTCCCAAAGTGCTGGGATTACAGGTGTGTGCAACTGTCCCCAGCTTGTATACACGTTTTAAATAGAAAAACATAAGAAAAGGTTGTGTACTGATCAGCTGAAAATGTGACGAGAAGCTCATAGAAACCTAACACTGTATTTCCCTCAGAGGTAATGTTTCAGTATTCACTAATTCAGTAGTTATACTGTCGTAGAATATAAGGTAATATTTCAGAATTCACTAATTCAGTAGTTATACTGTCATAGAATATAAACTACTATGAATAATGAGAATTTACTATACAAAAAAATACATACATTAAAAGCTTTGGGCTGGGTGCAGTGGCGCACGCCTGTAATCCCAGCACTTTGGGAGGCTGAGACAGGAGAATCCTGAGTTCAAAGCTAGCCTCAGCAACGGCGAGGTACTAAGCAACTCAGTGAGACCCTGTCTCTAAATAAACACAAAACAGGGCTGGGGAAGTGGTTCAGTGGTCAAGTACCCCTGAGTTCAATCCCTGGTACCAAAAAAAAAAAAAAAACCCCATGTATGTGTATTTGATTAACTCTAAACTCACAACTGGCAGCACTGAACTCATGCCTGAATGAAGCTTCTCTAATACATTTTCTCTATAAGGCATGTCACCATCTTCTTGCCCTTAGACACAGTAGACAGCAATTCAGCACTGTACTTGGAGACAATTTAAAACTCAAAAATCATCAACCAAAAGCATAAGAATTTTAAAAGATATGATAAAGACTGAAAAGAATACTTTTTTTTTTATACTTTTAAAAAAATTTTCTATTTTTTTTGATACCAGGGATTGAACTCAGGGGTACTCGACCACTGAGCCACATCCCCAGCCCTATTTTTTTTTTTTTTTTTTGTATTTTATGTAGAGACAGGGTCTCACCGAGTTGCTTAGCGCCTCACCGTTGCTGAGGCTGGCTTTGAACTTGTGATTCTTGTGTCTCAGCCTCCCTAAGTGCTGGGATTACAGGTGTGTGCCATCGCACCCAGCAAGAATACTCTTTATAGTATGAGAACTGAAATAAGAAGGCACTGAAATAAAAAGGTCACTTTTTTTGACCATAGCTGGGAAAGTACATTTTCAAATTTTTTGCTATATAGGTCCTTTTCATCTAAGAATGTTTAGTATTCTTTACAGTGAGTATGTCTTTGTGGTTTTTATTTCTATTATGAAATGGGCTTTCTTACTTCATTTTCTATTTTGTTTCTATTGCTGTGTAGGGAGGCTATGCTTTTGTTTGCTGATTTTGTATCCAGTTAATTCTTCTACTCTTCTAGATTCATGTTAGTTATCAAAATTATATAGATTTTTTGGAATGTTTTTTCTATCTTGTTATATTGCTTCAGTTACAGTTATTTAGGTTCCTTTTCAAGTCTTTTTTTATTTCTCTTGTTTATTTGTATTGAGTTATTTGTATTGTTTATTTGTCCATTTATCATGTTGAGAAGTGGTAATAGCATATATTTCATGTTTCTAACTTCAATGGAAATAGTTCTAGACTTTCAATGTTAAGTATGTTGTTTGATTTTATAAGGTTTGAGAATTTCCTTTTTTGGGGGAGGGGAGGATTTTTTGGTACCAGGATTGAACCCAGGGGCACTTAACCACTGAGCCACATCCCTAGCTCTATTTTTTATTTTGAGACAGAGTCTTAACTAAGTTGCTTATGGCCTCATTAAGTTACTGAGGCTGGCCTCAAACTTGCAATTAGGTATGTACCCTCCACCTGGCTTATTTTTTGTTTATTTGGCTAGTTTGTAGGCCCCAAATGAAGGGTTCTGCTAAGAAGAAGGAATTGTGCTTACTTTAGTCATAGAAAATGTTAAATTAAATCTTTCTGCCTCTACTTTTGCCCTGATAATTCCTGATGTCTTTTTAGCCGTTTGATACTCTTAATTAGATTTTTTAAAGTATTGTTATAGCTATTTAGTTTTATTAGTGGGAGGGTTTATGTGAATAGTGTTATCTGCCACTACCATAAATAAATCTTATCAAACTTTACTAGGTTTTAATTTCATTCGGCTTTCTATTTCTTTTAGATCCGCTCAGCATATTTTGAGTTAGTGTCTGCTTTGTGCCAACGCATTCCACAGTTAATGAAAGATGAAGCTTCCAAAGTGAGCCCATCTGTTCTACTTAGCATTGATGACAGTGACCCAGTTGTTTGTCCAGCACTCTGGGAGGCTGTTCTTTATACACTTACAACCGTTGAGGTATGTAAGAGAGGCACCGTTAGTGCATTGGGGAACACTTGTCTTTCTATTTGTATTTTAGAAACCTTAGATACCATATGAGAGATACCATCAGATTATAATACCTAAAACTTACTGGAAAAATGCCTTCTTGGAAACAAATACTTAATCTAAATTTAGTATAAATCTTCAAGTGACTAAAAATCATATAGAGGTTTTATTTTGTGTTTGGTCAATAATAATAATTTTTTAAACCTGTGTTTTAGTACAGTCAGCATACCTGAATCTTATATAAAATAAAATAAAACTTTTCTCTTTGAGACCAGCTTTTATGGAAATACTTCAAATTAAATAATTATTTCTGATTAATATTATCCTGTAAGCATATGGAATACATGATTATTATATGTAATACATTTATAATTTTAGATTTTTTTGTTTTAATGATGTTGAGAGATTTTAGCCTTTTTAGGCAAAATACTTGATTTTTATTTTTGAGACCCTATATGTTTGTGTCTCAATTGAAAAGTATGTTTATGTTCTCTCATTATTATTGTGATCTTTTCTTTGGTTAGGACTGTTGGCTTCATGTAAATGCAAAAAAAAGTGTGTTTCCCAAGTTGTCAACTGTGGTTCGTGATGGTGGTCGGGGCCTAGCTACAGTCATATATCCTTATCTTCTGCCATTTATCAGCAAACTGCCTCAGTCCATTACAGATCCAAAGCTGGATTTCTTCAAAAATTTTCTCACCTCTCTAATAGCAGGGTAAAGAATTTAAATTCTATATTTTTAAAAAGCAAAGGACATTTTCTTGTTTACATTCTTTGAATTTCTTCAAATTGTTTTGCTGTTCATTAAACACTTTTTTGGAAAAATACAATTGGAATTCTTGTTATCATTATTCTTATTTTTACTGAGGTAAGGGTCTCTTAGTGAGTAGCCCAGGTTGGCCTTGGACTCCTGAGCTCAAGTGACCCTCCTACCTTAGTCTCCTAAGTACCTGAGAGTACTCAGCTCAGTGTTGTCCCCCACCCCCACCCCACTACTGGAGTTGAAACCCAGGGTGTCGTGCCTGCTAGCACTCTGTCACTGAGCTACACTTTCAGCCCAGAATCCTTTTTATTTTGAGCACTCTTAAGGCTTCTTATTAGTACCTAGAAAAAGCTAGGTAAATATGGTGAAGTTTCTAGAGGAAATTTTTCCATTTTTCAAATGAGTTAAATTATTTTAATGTTAATAACAAATGCTCTAATGCAGAAAGTAAACCAGTGAAATTTTTTAATGTTAAATTTTATAGTTGTTTATTAACACTTAAAAAATCATTTTACTTAGTAAGAGATATGCAGTTATGCTTAAAATTTTTTTCCTTATGTTCTTATGAATGAAAGAGTAATCTATAGTTATTTATTTCTTCTTAGGCTGTCAACAGAGAGAATTAAAACCAGCTTTTCAGAGTGCTCAGCAGTAATATCTGCTTTTTTTGAATGCTTACGTTTTATAATGCAACAAAACTTAGGTGAGGAAGAGATTGAACAGATGCTCGTCAATGATCAGGTACTTAATGTGAAAATCATCAGTGTCTGTATACATACTATAAAGACATAAGTGCATTATATCTTGTTGCCATTTTCAGTAGTTAGCCTTTCATGTACAGATTTTATTTGAATAATATGTATGTTTGACCAGATAAAAAAATAATATATTGTTTGTTTCTAGTGTAATATAATGTCTGATGACTATGCATTAGGTTGATTAAATACATCCAAGTTCTGGATTTAAAAACCCTGTTTTAGAGATATGCAGGGCAAAACTCTCTGAATTTGAAAGATGCTATTTGTTACCTTTTGTAATGTATAAATTGTGTAATATCATCTTGTTACTTCTAAAATACCAAATGCATTTATATCTTTGTGAGCAGTTTGGCTTGGCTTTTAAATCCATTGATGAAAGCAGGTTCCACAATATGGTCCCTATGTTAAGAAATGAATGAAATTACAGAAGAACAGATCTTGGTTGTTGTTGTCTCAGATAGTTAACTTTCTCTTACCTTTGAAATTTAATAAGAAAAAGTTATGAATTCTGTGGGCTCTTTTTTTTACTTGTCGTCTCATATCTAGATGTGCCTGTAAAAGACAGAAAAGCAAATAATCTGAATAAGTCTTGAAGATGCAAAGAAAACTGGAACATAAATCATGGTTAATCATACCATAAAAAAGAAATAATTTCCCGGGCGCAGTGGCGCACGCCTGTAATCCCAGCAGCTTGGGAGGCTGAGGCAGGAGGATTTTGAGTTCAAAGCCAGCCTCAGCAACAGCAAGGCACTAAGCAACTCAGTGAAGACCCTGTCTCTAAATAAAATACAAAATAGGGCTGGGGAAGTGGCTCAGTGAGTGCCCCTGAGGTCAATCCCAAATACCAAAAAAAAAAAAAACAAAAAAACAAAAAACCAAATCATTTCAGGTAGAATATGGTGAAATCATTAAGCTTTTTCTATAATAGAAAAATGATCTTTTTTCACAGTTCTGAGGAAAAATTTGTTTTTTGGTTATTAAATATGAAATTTTATAGTCTTATAAATATTTTGTTTAAATTTTATTTTTCTTGAAAACTGAATGTTTATATGTTTTCCTTTCTCTTTCAGTTAATCCCTTTTATTAATACAGTTCTCGAAGATCCAGGATTGCAACATGGTCAGTTATTTAACCATTTAGCAGAAACTCTAAGTTCCTGGGAAGCCAAAGCAGACATAGAAAAAGATGATAAAATGGTGCAAAACTTGGAGAATGTATTGCTAAATTTCTGGAAAAAACTATCAGAGATCTGTGTTGAGAAAATCAATGAGCCAGAAGCTGATGTTAAG
Source organism: Geosciurus inauris (assembly GCA_004024805.1). Lineage (NCBI taxonomy): Eukaryota > Metazoa > Chordata > Mammalia > Rodentia > Sciuridae > Geosciurus > Geosciurus inauris. Next base: position 64,621 of record PVHX01011174.1, read on the forward strand.
TCTGTTTTGGGTGTATCTAACCTATTACAGGTCCTTCAGAAGCCAAAGAGCTCCTTGAAATCAAATAAAAAAAAAATTGGTAAGGTTAGATTTGCTGATCAGACACCTGAAGGTAACAAAGAGAATGAAAAATATGTCTCTTCAGAAGGAGAGAACAGTGAAGGCTCTGAATTAGCAAGTGAATCTTTTCTCACTAATAATTCTTCAGACATTGTGTCTCCTTTAAGGAAAAAACCTTTGGAAGACTTGGTCTGTAAACTTGCAGAGATGAGTATTAATTATGTTAATGAACAAAAGTCAGAGCAACATTTAAGGTTTCTGTCTACTCTACTTGACTCCTTCTCTTCAAGCCAAGTATTTAAAATGCTCCTCGGTGATGAAAAAGAGAGTATTGTCAAAGCCAAACCTCTTGAAATAGCCAAACTTGCACAAAAAAATCCTGCAGTGCAATTTTTATATCGTAAACTAATAGGTTGGCTAAATGAAGATCAAAGGAAAGATGCTGATTTCTTGGTGGACATTTTGTATAGTGCCCTCCGTTGCTGTGACAGTGACATGGAAAGAAAAGATGTCTTGGATGATCTAACCAAGGTATTGCTTTTGTAAATCTTTCTAAGTTATTGTGATGATATGTGAGAATAAGATGCCTTCTTGGGATTGCTTTGGTTTATTTCTTGACTATGAATGCCAATTTAAAAACAAGCAATATATTCTTGATTGTAATTTGGGAAGTATCTGAAGCTTCTGGGTAGGTTCAGCAACAATAAGATGACAAAAAATTACTTTTAAAAGTTTTGCTGTTTAAAGCACATGATCATGGGAATGATAGCCCAGAACAAAAAGAAATCTTGTCTTACCACTGTAGTTTATAGGAGAAATTGGGAGAAATCATCCTGCTTTCTCCATGGACTAATTCCAGAAGAGACTGATCCAAAAATTATAGCGGCAGGGAACTCTTGGTGTATTTGGCACTGAGATTTAAATGCAACCAGAATTGTCCTCA